>JAPMOQ010033694.1:7300364-7383693 GCA_026543055.1 Argiope trifasciata
TGATTAGTTCGAAAGGAATTGGGAATTTGATTAGTTCGAAATGTTATGATTTTATAAATCAAAAAGGTTGGAGAGTAAATATAGTATAGTTTTTCATGTCGTTACAATTAATTATTCAATATATCTATTAAACATTTATTTGCAAAATGTAAAATAAATGAGATATTATTATCATTTCTCTAAGCAAATTAATTCTCATTAAGAGCTAAATAACTCTAAATTTAGGAAGTGAATTAATTTGATTAGTTCGAAATTTTATTAATTTATATAAGCTTAAAATTAAAATGATAATTCTTTAAAAAACAAATTGACTTTTAGTGTAATTTCTGCCTACTTTGTAATTTTATATTTTCGAATGTAGCATTTCTACTCCTAATTGACTCGGCCGAGGTGGCCTGGTGGTAAGCTCTCGGCTTCGGAACCAGAGGGTTGCAGGTTCGAGACTCGATTCCACCGAAGAACTGCCGTGTGCGGGGGTCTCTTGCACTTTAAATCTGTCAGGCCAAACGTCCTCCCGCTGGTGTGGAGAGGAGGGTGCCAGTTCAGGTGTCGTTCTCGTCATCTGATCGTGGTTCAAAATTGCTAGGTCCGTTCCAAAACAGCCCTCATGTTGCTTTCAAACGGGACGTTAATGTAACCAAACTAAACAAACCTAATTGACTCATTAAATGATTTTATTGTTAGTTATTTTAATCACGTTAAATCAGTGTGTTGCATATAAAAAATGTATTTCTTATAAAATTTTTTCTAATAATTAGTAAGAAAGCTTTTATGTCCAATTTCGTAGATTTCCCAATCAGTTATGATATAACTGAATGTTGCCGTAGTAAGATGTAAGAGCATTTTTATCTATACTTATAATAAAGCTCAATGTGTGTGTGTGTACGTGTTGGCGCTCTACAGGCCAGACTGTTGGACTTACAGCTACCAAATTTGTTACATGTATACCTTGGAGGTCAGGAATGTGCACATAGGAGCCCCTTTTTTAGAATTTTTAATTAAAATTTGAATTAATCAAAATTTAAGCGAAATTTTGACGTTTTTACTCTATAACTTCCGAAAATATTATCGCACAAATATGAGTTTTACATCAATTTAAAGATTAAAAAAAATTAGCTTTCTAATTGTATCAGTGTTTTAATGAATAACTTAAGCCTCTATTTTTAACTAATTTTTAAAGAAATATTTTAACCATGTTTTTCAACAATATATTTCGGACAAAACAATAAAATTTTATCTGCACGAGCACATCTAGGGGGAAAAAAATTAGATTTCATCAGCGTGTTGCCATCCTATTGACGGAAGTTCAAATTAAAAAAACAACAACTATCCTGGCAAAGTAAATCTAAAGAAATGCAACTTTTAGCACGTGACTGGATAAAATAAAAGAAGTATAAAATGTGATATTTTCTAAAAAATAAATACAAAGAAAAGGTTTCTATAATCGCTTGCAACATCTAAATCCTTTATTCAATAATTTTTTCCCTTTTTCGCTTAAAAAATCATATTTATTATTTTGGCAACATCACTAAATAATTAAATTAACTTTTATTGCAAATTAAACCGAGAAAGGTGTGATGTTCAGCACGTGTTTAAAAAGAAATGAAATGTTATGGAACAAATATAAAATGTGATATTTTCCACATAATTTCATGACAACTTATTGCGAGTCAGAAAGTTATATAGTGCGATGAACAAATAATCGTAATAAATCACGTAACTATAAAAATATTAGTCACGTCACTATCGAAGTTTAAGTATATCTGGCAGAGAAATTATAAAGAGAGCAAGGCACATAAGTATTTAATGGAAAACTTTAAAACTCTTGGCAAACCAGCTGGTCGCCAAAGGCGGCTAGTATTATAAATAAAAAATACGGTGAAAATATATTAAAAAAAAGAATTTGTATATAAATAACGTTTTCAATAAAGTTTTTTTTTATTGTTATATAAATGATTTAATGCTGAAGAAATCTACCACCTTATTGATTATGTATGGACTCATGAAGTCCTACCTGAAGACTGGAAACTGAGCATAATCTGCCCCATACATAAAAAATGCGATATTTTGGAATGCTCAAACTACTGAGGCATCAGTTTGCTCTGTACCATCTATAAATTATTCTCTACAATATTATTTAATAGGTTAACTGTGTATACCGAAAACATTATCGGCGACTACCAATGCGGATTTAGAAGGGGAAGATCAACTGTGGAACAGATTTTTAACCTGAGACAAGTTATGGAAAAAACTAGAGAATTTGATATTAAAACCCACTACTTGTTCATTGACTTCAGAACAGCTTATGATTCAGTGAACAGAAAGTTACTCTTACAGTCAATGAGAGAGTTCAATATACCTGAAAAACTCATTAAGTTGGTCGCAATTACCCAAAATGAAACTAAGCTAAGAGTCAAGGTGCAGAACAATCTGTCGGAACCTATATCTTTTTCAAACGGTCTCAGACAAGGAGATGCATTGGCTTGCCTACTCTTCAACCTTGCTCTCCAAAAGATTGTTAAAGACTCTGCAATTAACACCAGAGGAACAATTTTCTACAAATCTGTGCAGATTTTTGCATTTGCTGACGATATTGCCATTGTCGCACGGACTCTAGAGATTCTCAAACAGGCCTTCTTTACTTGGTAAATGAGGCAAAGAAAATGCATCTTCTAATTAATCAAACTAAAACCAAGTATATGACGACTGTCAGTTTCAATGACACCTTACTTGAAATAGGAGATTACAAATTTGAAGTAGTTAATAGTTTCACCTATCTGGGTTCTGAATTGAATACTGTTAATGACGTAACACCTGAAGTGCGTAACAGAGTTATTGCTGGTAACAGATGTTTTTATGGAATTCACAAATATCTAAAATCTAGTCTGATTAGCATGAAAACAAAATTTTTGCTCTACAAAACTTTGATAAGGCCCGTAGTAACATATGCTGCTGAAATGTGGGCAATGACCGAAAGTGATAAAGAAATCTTAGCAGTTTTTGAAAGAGAGATATTGCGAAATATTTTAGGAGGTGTGAAATGTAATGACACATGGAGAAGAAGAACAAACTTGGAACTTTACAATCTATACAAAGAATCTGACATAATAAAATTTATCTCAATCCAAAGACTAAAATGGGCAGGACACTTGATTAGAATGAAAGATGACCGAACCACCAAAAAGATCTTCGACGCCAAACCATCTGGAACCCACAAAAGGGGTAGACCGAGGATCCGGTGGATCGAGTGTCTAGAAACAGATCTAAAAGTTCTCAGAGTTAATAAATGACGAAGTCTATCCAAGAAGCGGGCAGCCTGGAATTCGATTCTGCGGAAGGCCTTGGCCCACCCTGGGCTGAAGCACCACTGAAGAAGAAGATATAAATGATTTATTTATGTTTGATTAAAAGTGAGACTTTCATAAAATCTCATTTTCATTTTTGAGTCAAATAAGCTCATTTTAGTAAATTAGATATATAATCACAGACGGAAAGACCACTGGAAAAACACTAACCTTGGTGACCACTGAAAATCCTATAAGTTCTCCCCTCTCTCTAATAGTCTCTATTATCATGTTAATTTTGCTTTAATGGGGAATGAAGAATAATCTTGAAATTTTTGCTATTCTAGTTTATTTGAAAAAAAATGCAAGTAAACGTTAATACATTTTTTTTTATGTTTCATAATTTTAAATGTTAAATTTATATCTCTGTTATTTTTTTCAAAATGATTTTATTACATTTGAAAGATAGAGAAAAATCATAAATTATGGAAACTAAGCGGGACAGAACATAATTTCTACTAATTCGTACAATTAGATGAAAGACAAAATATGAATTTATAATTCTATGTTAAAATTATATAAAGAATTTTAACACTTTGATATTCAAAATGTTACAGAAAATAATTTTTTCATTTCATTTTAGAAGTTGTTTTCTTGCTATAAAATTTCTCTAAAAGATAGTGTTCTTGTGATAATAACTACGCATTCTTATGAACAAAGTACATGGCAAGATTATCTTCTAGATTGCATTGCTATTGTGCACTTAAAAATTTTAAAAATATTTGCTTATTTACTTGGTCCGATGTAAAAGAAGAAAATTTTATTATTATAATAAACATTATTTTGTACCTTTTTTTAATTCTTATGTTTTTTCTAAAAATCATGAAGCTAGAGTTCCGGGGGTTAAAGAACAAACTGACTTTCATTTAGCTGGTTTTATTGAACACATAATTTACAGCTAACAAAGGAGCAACACTTTTACCTACGTATTGAAAAAGTCGTGGTTATATTTATATTGTACATTTATAATACATTTATGGTATCTTTTGTAACATATTATTACAGAATGTTTTGCATTCAAGTAGACAAAATATTTTTTAAATAAATCTTTTGTTTAAATTTTGAGAGCATATACAAGATGGCCTCTGACGGACCAAATGATATGAAATAAAATTTTCTCTTTTTGCAAATGTATATTACATTTTTTTATTATTAGGTTGTTCGGAAAGTAATTTCGTTTTTTCCTGACAAAGGATTTAATTGCATTTTTCGCACCCAATTTCATACTTAAACCGCAAAGTCATTTTATGTTTTAAGAGCTGATATAGCAAGGCTTGAGTGTGAAAAAGTGCAGCTGATTCTTCGCAGTAGTTTTTGGATGGTGCCCTTTTAAATATGGAGAGCAATAAACAGCATTTTCGTCATTTTTTTCTTTTTTGCTATAAAAGGTAAAAATGCTGTTCAAGCCAGAAATAAATTAGCCAATATGTGTGGAGAAGATGTGTTAACAGTACATCAGTACCAGAACTGATTTGCAAAATTTTTCCTTCAAATGAGGAGGCCAAAAACCACCTCGATCAGTTTTTTTTTACAGCAAAGACCAAAACTTTTATGAGCGTGTAATCATGTTACTACCAAAAATATGGCAAAAGGTATTAGACCAGAATGGCAATTTTATAATTTAATAAATAATTTATTCATTAAACGAAAATTTCTTTTCATTTTGACAAAAAAATACGAAATGACTTTCCAAACAACCCAATACTTTATATGATAGTATTATCAATGATTTTTTTTCCGTAATTGGTGTGAAAAAACACGCCACGAAGTACTCAGCCATTGTAGTGTTGCTTGTATTTTTTTCTGTATTTGAATCACTGATTTTTTCCAATGCATACACTCAATGTGTTTTGCTCCCTTCTGGATATCGTAGAGAGTTATTTCATTCTCAAAAGGATCCTTTAAATCTTACAGAAAAAAATCTCGATTGAAAAAGATTAAAGGTATAGTCTTTTCAAACTAATCAGTTTTTCTATGGGCACACTATATAAATGCAGTTTTTTTTTTAAATTTGTAGTACAGCATGACAACATTCCCTAATATTAATTCAAAATTTTTGTAAAAAGTTCATGAAGTTAAATCTCTAAGGATCAAAGAGACTTAACTTTTTATTCCTGACTTAGATAGAATTTAACAGTACTATATAGATAACCACATCGCGTTTCGTAATAGTGAATTGACAATAATATGATACTCAGGGAATCAAAGCATTTTCTCTACATATTAAGAAAGTCACATTCATTTTAATTTTTATTTTGGAATTTTTTTCCAGTTTTATTTAAGGTTGTGATTAGAGAAAAGAGGGAGGACCGTGGAGTATCTTTTTACCTCTTCTTTGTATCTTTTCTTTAGGAGCACCATCAACATATAATTTCAGACTTAAATTTTAGTGTATAACTATTAGAGAAAACATAATAAGCACAATGGGGCCATTATACATCTTTTGATGGCTTTAGATAAGCCCCTTTTTTGTTTATGCAATTCGGAACTATGATATTTGTTGTGTTGAAAATTTTAATTTTTTTATATTCTTGTATTTCTCTAAATAAATTAACAATATAAGCCAAGTAAAAAGGAATACAACATAATCAAAATTACAACAAATAGAAAAAGAATACGGCCTGAAGATTTTTTCAAGTGTCACACTCGGGCAATGATTCAAAATAATGGGTTTTTTTCTGTGAGGTATCGGACAGTGTCCAATAGTATTGACCCTCCTGACCTGAAAATTAAGGGAAAAGATATAAACCAATTTAAACAGTAAAGATACAAAACAAAGCAACATTAAAAACCTCACCAAATAAAGCAAAAATATATACAAAAATATATGAAATAAAACTACATAAGAATATTTAATCAATAATTAAAACATTCCACTCAATAAATAAGAAAAAAAGGAAAAGAACATACCAGCAACAGGCGAAGAAAGGCTAAGGTGAGATTTTGAATCCTTGTATGAGGGTGACCCTTGAAAAAGTCTTCGGGCCGGATTCTTTTTCTATTTGCTGTAATTTTGATTATGTTGTATTCCTTTTTTTCTTGGCTTATATTATTAATTTATTTAGATTCATCTGTATTTTAGTAGTAACTGCATCAGCGCTCACTAAATACAATGACAGTTTTTTAATTTTTAAATTTTAATCTTCGAATTCGAAATAATTTTTAGTTTCGTTTCCGTAATTAGTTTCGTTTACTTAATTATATTAATTTAGATTTGTTTTATAAATAAGTTTTATTTCATTTAGCATTTATTTTTGTTTATTTTCAGTAGTTTAATACCGAATTAAATTTTAATTTTGATTCCGACATAATTAGTTTCGGTTTTCCGAAATAATTTATTTTTGATGATTCTAGAAATTGGTTTTAATTATTTAATGCTTTTATGGTTGATTACTTGCATTTCTCTAAATATTTATACAGCAATGCATTAATGTTTAGGTGCGAGTAAAATTTTGATTAAAATTTCCATTTTATACCGAAATTTAATTGCAAACTCTTCATATGAATCAATGCAAAAACGCTTAGAGCCCAAAGAAAGCTATTTAGGTGATTCATATTGAAAGTTTATGGTATTTGTTGCTGTGTTTGGGGAAATGACTAGAAAACGAGCGAGAAGTTGTTTCTAGGCAACTATCTTCCATTAGGTAATAAATTTTTTTATTGCTCTGACAATTCAAAGTAGGATTTGTCATTTTGGATTCGGTATGCTGAACCGAAGTGATGTTCAGATTTTAAAGAAGATGATTAGGATTATTTATATTTCCGTGACATTACTAATTTTTGGTATGTACTTAGTATTATTACATGTATATATCTTTTGATAATCCTATTTCAAAAAATATTAGTTTGTTATGTTATTAATAGGAAAATTTCAGTAATAATTTTTGGCTGTTTTTTTCTAACTTATCTAATTATAGATATAGCATATTTTAATGGATTAGATTTTTCTATAATGAGCATTTATTAAACTTAATGGGATGCTGTAATTTAGAGCATAAATGAGGTTAATAATGTGTTTCAGCTATTCATGATTTCTAATTTATCGATCACATTTTTTGGGGGGATCTTACTACACGGAAAATCATTCTGGAATATTACAATTTTTAGTTTTCATTCGTTGAAGAAATTTATATTATATTATATTATATTATATTATATTATATTATATATATATATATAAAATATAATATAACACTTTCCGGTGGTATACCAAGACCAAGGTGATTTTGAGACAGGCAATGTTAATTTCGGAAAATTAGTTTCTTCTGTATAAAAACCAATTCTAAAATACCGTTTGAATACATTAATTGAAAAGGTTCATGAAAGGTTTATTATATTCTCGTTTTTTGTTTAATTCAAACTTGAAATCAAAATTTTTCTGTTGACCAAAATTTTTGCTCAATGACTGGAAAAAGTGAAGAATAGTGTGCCCCTTGCTGCGCCAAGGATGCCAAGTCGCTAATAAAGATGGGAGATAAAATAAACAAACATTTCTATGAAACAGTTACGTTTATCACTTTATGCATTAAAATTATGATCTTAGCTGATAAGTATTAGAGTTTTGATTTTAATTTGAGATTTATTTAATCTGTAACTGAGATTTTTATTAATTTTTTTAAACTTTTGCCATCACTATCGCTGTTTATCTTAGCGATTTTGTAGAAGTTTTTCAAACCGGTTGCGCCGGTCTGCAGTGTAAAGAGCAAAATTTAGAGCACGCGATGCTTGGCGGCATCTAAAGAAGGCACTGGGCAGAATTTTTTAACTTAAAAAAACTTCCTACCACTTCGCTTGCACATTGAGTATAAGGACTGCGTGGATAACAGGAACAGTACATACAAACAAATATCCTTTCCTAACTTCTTAAAAAACATATATATATATTCCACTCACCCTTCATCTATTCTTCAGATTCAAAATACATTTACCTGATATCCATTCTTGCAAAATTGCCTACAAAACAAATTATTAAAGGAACGAACGTTATAGCTGCAAAAGAACAACAAGAACTTCGAAGAATTCCATTGCAACTGTCTTTTAATGTGAGAACAAGGACGATTTTGCAAATTACGATTTCAGCCGAGTTTTCAAAGCGCATACTAACTATTGAAAATAAATATTTCCTATTCATATTCACATTAAAAAATAGAATTGTATTTATTATTAATTGTAAAAAAACTTTCAATTATAATAAAGAACAAAATTTAAATCCTTAATAGATATATTTTTATTGTTTTTAATTTATCATTTTACATAAAATAGTTGTAGTTCATGTACAACTTTAAAAAGTAGTAAACAAAATAGAATTAGGGTTGGTAGAAGAACGTTTCGTTTGATTGCCATATTGACGAGAAACTCGGGGGGCACGCTATGCTTCACTTCACCCCAATGACTTTATTTTGGTATGGCTGTAGTTGGTCTACTTTCAGGTAAGTCTTATTTTCAACGTCAATTTATGTTTATCACACATTGATTCAAATTGTGTACAGGCAATTTACAATTATAAAGGTATTAGTTCATATGTTTCTAAAAATAAAGAGCTGAAGGAACCATGCACCTTCATGTCGCGACATGAAATTAGATATATACTTGAAATCGCGCTCATACATTATGATTTATTATAAGTAAAATAGTATTCTCAAGTATTATCGCAGTATGTTCTTATTCTATTATATTTACTGTGCTATATCCAGAGTGCAAGAATTTACTTTATATAATGATTAAATATAGTTAAAACTTGTTGGCATTACAATGAAATATTACAATGACCCCAGTTACAATTACACCTTTGATTAAAAAGTGTTGTAAACTATATTTTCGCTGTTAAGTGGATGACAAGTAAGAACTTGGCCGCGGTGGCCTGGAGATAAGGTCTCGACTTCGGAACCGGAAGATTGCAGATGGTGGTTGCCTTGTAAGTGAGTCTGGTGCACGTTAAATCCGTCGGGGCCAAATGCCCTCCCTCTAGTGTGGTGTGAAAGTTTTGAGAGGGGGTGCCAGCTCTTCGTCATCTGACCGCAGTTCAAAATTATGAATTTTGTACCAAAATAGTCTTAGTGTTACTTCAAAAAGGAGAAGTTAATATAACTAAACCAACACTAAAGACAAGTAAGAATTGGGCTTCTCATATATGCGGTTTATTTTGCGTTAGTCGACAGCTGGATTTGTCTTAGAGTTATCGACATTTGAGCTTTACCATGCCAATTGTGTAGAGCGAACCGTGATTGTACATCACTTGAGATCATTCATCAGACCCATGTTTCTCTAATGAATGCTCTCGAAAAATGTATAAAAAGCCTTGAAGGCATTTATGGTAAATGAAGATACAAAGCTATAATTAAATTTGTCATTGATTATGAGAGTTTTACTTCAGTGATGAGTTACCTGCATCACATTCTACTGTACATGCAGCTGTAGAAGATGAATCTGGAGTAACTATAGAAATTGAAAGTGAAAAGCAGGGAACTGAAACAAATACTTTTCGTATGACTTGTTAATACAAGGTGATCTAAATGACCACATTAAATATTTTAAAATTTTAAAAACAATAGCAACCGACAATGAATTATATGATCTAAGCTGAAAATCTGCAATCTTCTTCGGAAAATATCGAAGTAGTTTCTTTCGTAAGAGCGCAGAAAAATTTCAAGATTTCTTTTCTATAGAAAAGGATTTAATTTATTGTGACAATATTTATTCAATGATGGAAATTCTGCCATGGACGTGTACCAACAAAATGGAGATTAGGCATTGATTCAATAAAAGATAAACATTGATAAACATAAGATTTAAAGATAAACATTGTTTTTTTTTTTCCTTTTCGGAGATTATTGTGTTCTCGAACAAGATTACAGGAAAACTTCGTCAGCAAAAATATTAATAAAACTCAGACTACGACTGTTGGTACCATTATTTATTGCTCTAATGCCGCTGTGTAAGATTGAATAAACGACCGCGATAGTAAAATTTCCATAGAATAATTGCTGTGTTTGAAAAAAAGTCGAGTTCTTATACGACATTTATGGAAAAACAAGCTAAAAGTAGATGTTTAATTTAGTATTTAATTTATATTATTCATTCCTTTTAAGAATTTAATGGGAAAAATCTCCTCGAGCATTGGGATGAGAAGTTGTAAAAGTGAGAAGGTTCCTCGATTTTTCTGATGATATAAAATTACAACATCATGTTAACAGTCTCATCAGCGCAGATGGAATGCTACTTTTTGTGAGATCTCCATCGATGAGATACTCGTAATGGAATGGTGTCTATTTTTTATGATAGTTGTCAGTATATCAAAAGGAAGGACTAACCCATGAATCAATCATTTTACCTGGTGAGAAAATGTTCTGTATCCTCCATTTATCAACTTTTTCAGGATTATTCTACCTCCTCTTAAAACAAAATTGAGATTTGATTTTTCAAAAAATTTTGAGCATCTGATAAAAATAATACTGGATTTCATAACTTAAATGAAAAAGTTCAGTCGAATCAACCAAAACTCCTAGAAGAAACTGCGGTAGTCTGGTCATTCAGAGTTACTTCTTGAGGCTCTTAAAATATTTATTATAAAACTGATATTGTTCAGAGAAAAACGTTTTTTCTTCTTATTCTAAGCATGTCATTTGAATTTTTTAAAATTGTGTAAACGTAGTTGCCAAAATCTCTGTTTGTAGCAAATTTGTATTTTTTATCCTTATTTTATAATTTACATATTTGGTTTTGGAAAATTTTCTTAAGTGACTGTAATAATTAGTCTTAATGAAAATGTAAATAAATATTCTGTAATAAAAACTCCAATTACACTGTGTTAAAAATAGTCAATGAAACAGATTGCATACAGAGTTGTCAGATATTTAGAGCAACGGAGAGTTAGAATGATAGGAGAGAAATATAGAATGATTTCGGATGAAAAACAAAAAATTGTCAATTTAGAAAGATAGCTACTTGATTCAGTACCACATATTGTCTGTCAAACACGGACCCAAATTTCCCACTGTGAAATGTTTTTAATTTGACAAAAATGGTTAGGTAGCTCTGAGACGCATAGAATCATATTTTGAGATCAGAACGGACAAGGAAACTTCTCAAATGAATTCAAAATTACAATATTATTTCGTTCATAAAAGAAAGAATTAATAATTCGTAAAACTTTCTATATGATTCAGCACTACATATTTTTTACCAAATAGAGTTCCGGGTTACCTATTCTCTTTGTTAAGTGTTTTTATCAGTCAAAAATGGTATCAGGAGAGTTTCGAGACGCACAGACACATATCCCAAGATTTGAATCGTAGATGAGTCTTCCTAAATGGCTTTATAGCACTATATGATAAAGAAATAGTTTTTAAATGTCACAAATAAAGCACAAATCAAACCAAACACAAACCAAAGGGTTTCCAAATTATAATATGACAGAATCATTTCTCTTTGAAATAATCACGCCTCGAATGGACATAATCATTGGAGAAAAATCAAAGAAAAGAGACGAAACTGATTCAATTATTTGACTTGGATAGTTGAAAAAAAAGGCGAAATAAATTTTTATTTTTAGAGAAATAATTAATTAATTTTAATTTATTGTTTAAGAATGATTTTTAAATTTCTAAGAAGAAGGAAAGAGGGCAATGACTCTTAAGAGCATACATTCATTTTAGACTAAAAGTCCTTAGAGCACACATTCCGAAGACTTATTACCTTGTTTACATTTGCTACGAAAGAATCACACTTTTAAGTTCTGAGAACTTGTGTTTGAATGCAACGACAGATATAGTTTTAGGATAATCCATTCATTTATGAGAAAAGAAAGGCAGCGGTAGCCTGGTTGGTAGAGCGTCAGTCTCGTAACCGAAAGGTCGTGGGTTCTGTCCTCGTCTCGGTCAAAGACCGCCATGTTGGCTAATGGCAGTTGAGGCACGTTAAATGTGTCGAGACTGCGAAGTCCTCCAAGTTCCCATAACAAAACGATACCTCTGGGGATACTGAATCAGGGATGAGTCGGTCTCTGATTTGGATCTAAATTCCGACTTGCGGATGGATGAATGAGTTCGACCGCCCTCTAAAAAGGGTTGTGTCATGTGTGGGAGCTACAAGTCAGACTTCTGCCCTCTGGGTGCTCAGGGGTCTTTACCCTCAGAAGCTACTGCACCCCCTTTCCGTGAAAAACACGGACACGACAAAAATAAAAGAAAAGAATGTTTCAACATCTCTGTGTATCATTGTTTACAAAAGTAATTCAAAGGAATATATCCTTGAATGAATATTGGTTTCTAACATCATGTGATTTAAAAAATTTTTTGCTGTTGTATGAAAACAAACACTTTTTTTTTTAATTTTATGAAACAAATATTTGAAAATCATGGGCAAAGTAAAATTCTTTAACGGCAGCTTTTGAAAAATTGTTTTTTATTTGGAACTCAGCACTGCCCTACCGCTTGCAACTCTCTCCAATCCAAATTATTATATGGCAGTAAAAAAAGAAAATTGGAAGAATAATTCTATGTGTAAAAATATTTATTTCTATTAGAATAATTAATCAAGATTACTCATTAAGTATTTCGTGTGTATTCATATTAGGCCCTTGGAACAAATATGTACAAGTGATGAATATTAAAATCAGATTGATTGTTTGATAAAATTAATGATTCCAGATGTCATTACTGATCAGGAAGCGTTAGTCACGCCCTTTTTCAATTGTCTTTATTAATTTTTTTATTTATAAATAATGATACACTTCAGATGATTTTCGAATTTTTAAATAGTTTACTATGAGTATGCACTTTTCTTTGCTTATAATCATTTACTTATTTTTCAGGTTGACTAATTTTGTGCAAACAAAACATTTCTAAAGTTTTTTCAGTTTATATAGAACTATGGTTTCAAATAAAACATCAAATCAAGTTCCATGATGGAATGCATAGTTATTAAAAAGCTGAACTCAAACATATTTGTTAGATACGAAATTCACGCTTTAATCCATTATCAACTTAATCACAATCATGGCTTGAGTTCCGAGTTTTCATGTTTACGGAGTGAAGAAATCAATGTAATAATTTTTTAAAACGACTTTTTTATTAGTGAAATTTATTTGATTTGTTAGCAAACTTATTAATGGAACTTGCTTGATTATTAGTGAACTTATTAATCGATTTTAAATAATTTCTATTTTATTAGAATTTAATTTATATTGAATTTGTGTACATATTAAGGAATCCTGAAACTAGTGTTTCAAATTCACTACCAGGTGGTGCCACAAATATGAATAAAAATCTTATCAAATAATTGATTTATTGATAAGAAACTTCTAAATATATAAAAATATTGTCTTGATATAGAAAATACGAAAGTATTCGAAATTTCAAAACTTAGGTTCATCAGAAAAGGAGTCAAGTTAAAGGAAAGTGTATAAAAATA
The DNA here is from genome assembly GCA_026543055.1 of Argiope trifasciata. Lineage (NCBI taxonomy): Eukaryota > Metazoa > Arthropoda > Arachnida > Araneae > Araneidae > Argiope > Argiope trifasciata. The sequence goes on from JAPMOQ010033694.1 coordinate 7,314,119, forward strand.
ACGTCAAATGAAGTAACATTACACCAATAGAATGGTTTCATTTCACTTACACTATAATGCACGAGAAATCAATTTATCATTCCTCTACACCTATGCCAAAGTCTGAACATCGGGATAAGAAAACTAAGGATTCGAGACCTGATTCCATAAGGTGTGTATAAAATAAAGGAAAGTGTATAAAAATAACGTCTAATGAAGTAATATTGCACCAATAGAATGGTTTCATTTCACTTGCACTTTAATGCTTGAGAAATCAATTTATCATTTTTCTACACCTATGCCAAAGTTTGACTTCGGGGAAAGAAAACTAAGGATTCGAGACCTGATTCCATAAATCATATCCTCTAATGTATAGGCATTGCTATGGCAGCCTGGTGGTAAGATTTCAACTTCGGGAGTGGAGAGTTTCACGTTCGAATTTCATTCCACCAAAAATCCGTCATATGAGTGGGAATATTGCAGGTTTAAATTCGTCGGGGCCAAACGCCCTCCGTTGGTGTGTTGTGGGAGTTTGTAGAGAGGGTGTCAGCTCAGGTGTCGTCCTTGTCACCTGACCGAGGTTCAAAAAAAACGAAGTGCGTCCCAAAATAGACCTAGCATTGCTTTCAAATGGGACGTTATACTAATCAGATTAGTTTTTTTTTTCTTTTTCAGTCAAGCTTCTTTTCGCTTTAGTGGTGTGGAAATTTGGAAAAGATGCCAGTTCAAGTACCCTTCTCATCATGCGACCTCATAATAAACTATGAAAAAATTTAACTTGCATGTTATCATCTAGAGCACATAAGTCGGCAAAGTTAGGAAATTCTAACACATTAGGAAGTGAGTGAAAAATCAATTATAAAATTCCATTGTTGCAAACATGAAAAAAGTTAAATGAAAGCGTCTAAATTCGTGGAAAAACATTTCGGAAACACTGCACACATTATCATTATATTAATTAGAAGTAGAGAAACCCACTTTAATTTGCTCAGGAAAAATTGATTCAAAATAATTTTTTAAATTAATTAACTTTTTTTATTTTCCAGAAAATTCCTTAGTCTTCAGCCAAATAGCTCCGTATGATTTTGGAGAAAGCACTAAGGGCGAAAGAGAAGGTAATCTTTCCCAATTTTTCCAAATAATAGAAGATATAGACCAGATATTAATCAAGATTTTAATTAGTATCCAGAGTGTAATTATAGTTTGAATAATAATCAGAATTAACTAATGGAATTTTTAAAGAAATATAAACGAGTACAAATAGTTTCAGACTGACTGTCTGGAAAAGTTGAGAGAGAGAGAGAGAGAGAGAGAAAGGCATGAATATCTCAAATTTTGCTCTTCTTCCACATTTTAGACAAGACTATTATTCACTAATATATTTCAAAATATTGTGTGTTTTGTAATAGTGTATAATAACCTTGAATAAATTTTGAATAATTAATAATATTTTAATTATTATGACTAGAAACTTCACAGCAAGAAAAAAATTACCATTCGCATGAATGTATTAATCACATTTGAAGACACATTATATGAAAGATTAATTTAAAATTGTATTAATTGATATTGAGATTACTTTTTTTTTTGTATAAATCGATATTTAGGAAAAGGTTATTAATTTTAATTTGATTTTTTGACACATAAAACATATTAGAAAACTAAATTTTAAACAATAACTTGAAATTCATGAAATATCACAAACAAAAAACTATTTTTTTAATGAGTTTGAAAGAATTAATAATTAAGAAACTTCATCCATTTTTTTTCCATGTAATAATGTAGTTATACATTTCATTGAATTTATGGTTATATTTATGTATTTACTTTTATAACTGTATTATATTGTGTTGCATATTTGCACTATTTCTTTTAAAAATTATTTGTAATGATTTAATAATGCACAAAATAATATTTTATTTAAAGGGCAGCTTTAAATGAGGAAATTAAATTTAACCAATTACTGTTATTATATTAGATTCAAATTTAAGTTCACAATCAAATGTTAATAACATTCCAATATTTCTAGTAATTAGTTGTATTGATTTGCACAACTGTCGTTGAAAAAAAAATCACATTGTAGGGTTAAATCATTCAATAATGGAATGAAGGATTTCGATCGATTTTTGAGGAAAAGTTCTAAAGTTATTCAACAGATGGCGCTAGGCACCTTCCATATTTGGTTGGGATTTGACTTCGAAAAAGATCAGATTTTTCTGACATCTCAGAGTTTCACAAAAATGCTTGCATATATTATAATATATGTAACTAAATTTTTGCTTTTAAAACTGTTACAACATAGTTACTTTTTTGCCAGCTGTGCAAGAAAAGCGGGGGGAAAGAAAGGAAACTATTTTTATGAATTATTCTGCCTATTTCATATTCTGTGGTTTCATTTACTAGAAGAGCGCCACTAAAACTATAGGTTACTCAAAATAATAATTTTATTATTAGAGCATTCAATTGCTGTTTTATACGAAGAACATTTGTTTTTAAATTTATGAAAATAATGTTGAGAAATAGGGATCTGGGTTCTCACTTGCATTGTAAATTACAAATTAATAATCTGCAATTTGTACTGAAACTGATAATTAGTAATACCGAATGAAAAATTCATCACATATCAGAATCTGAAATTAATAATAATTGTTATGAAATACTGTAACTTTGAAAAATGACTTTATTTATGAATGAAATCTCAAATAAATTCTTAACTGAACTTTCATCATACTGAAAAGTATTTAGAAAAATTTTAGTAATAGAAACATACTTCTCATAACGGACTTGAACTTAAATTTTGCAATAGTTTTTAGGACAGAAAATTCAAATATTAGTATCGATTTACGACTAGTAGCTATCGATTACGATTAGTATCGATTAGTTTTTACTATGTTTACTTTTAATAGATTTACTTTTCCCCTATCATTGTAAAGGCATTTCCTAAAAGGATCTAAAAATAATCTTGGACACGTAATTTTACTCTGCTGTGTAATTAATTCAAATTATTTGAATATCAGAAATAATATTTCAAAATTAAGGTAAAGAATTCACTAAAATTCGTCATTGACTCACTCATTCAAAGTTGAAAATACAACTTAAAAATTAAAAACAGAAGACTACTAATTAACCTTCTTAGATGTATATTTCTATTAGACTAGAATAATTTAACCAGCACCTTGATATTTTCATTTCTTCAGTTATTCTTAACTGACATTTCATTAGGATTTGTAACTTTATATTGTTATAATTTGCAATATCAGAAATATTAATTCACACTACGACCAATAATACGCTAAAATTCACCACACTTGAAATTAAAAAATGGTTCACCTAAAGTTGCTATGATTCTCTTTGACTCTCTTTATATCAAAGGAATAGGAATACTCATTTTTATCGAAAAATACTTTAATGAAGATTATCAATTTTTAATATCCAATAATAAATTTCATAAAACATACACTTACATCTTAATTTTTATTGCACTTATAGTTATATTCTTGCTTCCTTGTAGCGAGAAATGTAATTTATCAGACCAGAAATTGCTTTCCTTAAGAAATCCCATGGAATAAATATAAGTCCAAATATCTTAATTACCGATCACAGAATTTGATTCTCAAATAGTTAAATCCCTGATTACTTTATAAAAAGTTGCCAAATGCTTTAAAATGTTAATAAATTGCATTTTGAAATATATATATATTTGAAATATAATATAAATCTATATTTTCATAGAACAAGCCGCCAAAAATGTTTAAAATACCGATATGAAAAAATATAAATATTAACTTAATTAAACATACACTCATTGCGTGATTAACTCCATTGCTTCTTTAAAAAAAGAAACTGATCACCACTTTTTCCTTCGTGTGAAAATCAAATGTATGTTACAAGGTCAGAAATTACTTACCCTTTAAAAAAATAAAACAATAAATAAAACAGAAGTGATCTACTCGCTCAGCGTAGTTAAATGTTGACTAAAAATACACGAAGGTTATGTCTGATCGAGGGTCCAAGGTTTACGACCGTTCTTTTTTTTGTAATTTATTGCTATTTATTTGTTTGAAACTTCCATCCATCGCATAGGCACGCAATTCAACGTCTCATTAATCATCTAACCTGTCAATATTAATCTAGTATGTCACGGAATGCTTTTTTTTATTTTCGCAATATTATTATTCAATGGATTATTGATTTTCGTATCTTAAAAATTGTTTTGTATTTTGTCATCGCTTTAAAAAATATTATTTTTCTTCATAATTATTGTTAAAACTGACAGGTGAGAATATTCCCAAGAATCGGTTGAAAATCATAAATGCTATTTTGTGGTAAGAAATATTGAAATTATTTACAAAATCCCCATCATGGCGTTCTTAATAAACGAAACTGTTAATGCTAAGTTATGAATCAATTTTATTTTGTAAGAGGACTTTAAATTTGAAACTTCGTATTTCTGTTTGTGAAGAACATATACTCTGAATTCTGGTTAGTTACTAATCATAATTAAATGATAACTTTTTTTTATTAATTTTCAAAAATCTTATTCATAACTGTTAGTACTGATTTTTCATCTTTAATTCCTTTCAGAAGTATGTGAATTTTATAGGAATATTTATAAAGAACAATATTTGGAGTGGACATTTAAAATACATATTACAAACTGAATTTTTTCAAATTTCATTTCAAATGTCGTTTTAAAGTTTCGAAATTGTATGCTATTCGTAATGACTCTGAATGAATTCAGAAACTTCATCAGTAGACAAGAATATTGGATTAAACTCAAAGGTTCAAGAGATAAGAGCCTTTTCATAGAACTTTTCAAGCGAAACTTACCTACAGAAGCGTTATTCGAAGGATAAAAAAAAAACAAGAAAAAGTGTGTATGCTATCGACTGGTGTGATTTTTTTTGTTGAAACTGACTTTCAGTTTACATATTTTTTTCATGTTTACTTTCAAGTTTCTTTAGTCTTGTCCCATTCGTCATTGTAGAGTTTTGGCAAGCAATTTTATTATCTAATAAACTATTTGAAATTGTTTTATAAAGGGCAAAATTCCAGTCTTCAAACAATAAACGGCTTATATTCCACAATACAAAGTAATAAGGGCAATGGCAATTTTAATTTTAAAGGATTTAAGTTTATATGATTATAAAAGATGTTATTTTATAACGACACGATATTTGCCTTATTTAAATAAAAGCATTTGTTACTTGGAGTCGATTATTTTCTAATAAAATTGGATCTCATTATGTCATGAAAATCTTAAAGATTCTAATTTTATTAAATAATCTGGGATAAATGGTTCTTCAAAATCACTGAAAAGGATTTCGGTGAAATTGTAAGGATTTCATAATATTATTTATTTACCAGTGTTAAATGGAAATATTACGAATTGAAATGGAATAAACTAATATTGATCATCAAATGTCTCAAATTTGATTTAAGAATGAGATAATAGAGATTTCTATTAATTTAACGAGAAGAATATTTCGACTTTATTAAGCATAATAAATTATTATCGTATGTCTTCTGGAAATTTTAATGCTTGATAAAGAATTTGTGATTTCTGTTGCATATATATTAATCGACTGTTATTAACTTGTGAGACTAAGTAGTAAAAGATGATATAAGCATATTAGGGTTAATAGCACCCCTTCCCTCCCCTCCCCTCCCCAAATAAGTATCCGATTTACCAGAGTTCGAAAACGAATTTAGTTTTCCTTGAAATAATATTAAGATCGACAACAAAGATTGTTTATTATACAATTCCAGTTTGCCTGCTAATTTTATTTTCAAAATTAATTTAATAATGTGAACGATAGCTCATTAGATATTGTAAACAAAAGCGAGTTACAGCAGATTGTATCATACAAAACACATTGCTCCAGCTGCAAAACACATTGCCAGCTCAGAATGCAAACCAGCGAAAATGAAAGAAACTGATTGAAAAAATAACGAAAATTCTAAGATTCTTAGATAAATTGCACGCCTGCACAATCAAAACGTAATATAGTCTCAGTTTTCAGAGTGTGAATCATTGCGAGTTCAAGTTACACGATGTCATAATCATATGAGAAAAGTAACTCCATTAGTTATCTAAAATTTAATGCTGTGAGCTTTTCTCTGTGCCAGATGCAAAATGAATTTCAGAATTAAATCGGCGCGGATCATTTGATGGGTATCGTGTGAGTATGAATTGACTGAACTCTATATTGTTTTTGGACATCCAGAAAATAATAAAGAAGCCTATTTTAACAATGCATCAAAAATAGACAACTTTGTTTCGGAAAATCAAGTTTTACAAACTTAAGTTACGAAAAATAAAATCCTATAAGATTTACATAAAAAAAAGAAACTACACTTAACCTTATTAAAATGAAGGTTCCTTACCTATATGTAATATATGATATTTCTTTCGCTAAATTTCTACTAAAATCTGCCATTATTTTCTTGTTTTTTTATAACCTAAGGAAACTAATTATACAAAAATGCAAATACTGATCTAATTCAGGTACATGTACCCTCTGGTCCATGGTTACATGATTATTTTCTCATTATACTGGCATAAACTTTCTAAAAAGTTTTTGAGTCAGCGTGTTAACTAATTTGAAAAAAAAAATGATGAAAACTCTGATGGTTAAAATGAAATATATCAGCGTTAGATGCTGGTACACTCTAAATAAAACAGAGTTTTAATCGCATTTATATTTTTTAATTTTTTAATAATTTTTTAAGAATTGTCTTTTCTTTTTTTTTGCGAAATTCCCTGAGACTTCGACTATAATATTTTTAGCATCATACACTTTGACAATTTTTCTCCGCCACCAGATATTTGATGAAAAAAATTTCGTACTTTTAAGTACGCTATTAAAACGGAAATTTCATTTTTTGATTTGTATTGCTTTCTAGTTTTTCTTTCTAGCCTCTAAAATGTTTCACATTTATTCTCGTCATTAATTTTCTAAAACTCACTGCCAAATGGAGCTTCTCAAGTAAAACAAAGACTCAAATAAAATTAATTGATTAACTGATAATTTATTTCTGAATTAATGTTTATCATCGGAATCATGAAAGTACTCAACTTTTCAGAACTTGAGAAAGCCAAAAAGTGAAAATTCTTTCTTTGTAAATATGAAATTTATAAATGTGAAGAAAGTTAAATAAATAAGGGCAAATTAAATAAAGTATACTAAAAAGGAATCTAAAAATTGCTATATTTAACCATGTATTGAAAGGCAAATGTGAAAAAAAAAGATTTCATCATTGCAAGTATAAGGAATTCGTTGTTTGTCCAAATGATAAAGTTAATCTAGAAGTATTATGTTTCTATGTGAATTTATGTTTAATTCTAATATGTATTTTCTTTCTAGGTGAACTTTCACCTGCTGCGATAGCTGGCGTGGCTTTTGGAGTTGTTGCTGGTTTTGCTGGATTGGCTGTCACTATTTTGTTTTGCTACTATGTCCAAAGAAAACAAAAACAATTGGAGCAAAGTTCTTTCTTACAAGCTAGAAATGGAAAGATACAGATATGATTTCTTTTTCATTTCTTTTCAACAATACTCTGTCATCTGCTCATGTTTCATCATGGTAATCAAAATTTATAATTTTAGTATTAAAATTACACATTCATAATGCATAATGTATAATGAATTGTTTTTTCATCCAATGAATGAGGAATTTACATTTATGAAATAAAGTATTTAGATATTTTTTTTTGCTTCCTTTCTTTTATAATACCATTAAATCATAAAGAAATCGTTATTTCTTTTTATAATGTCATTAAATCATTAAGAAATCGTCATCGTTATGACAAAGTCATTAAACCTTAAAGGAGTTAATACACATCACACTCACAAAGTAAGGTTTACAGCTCATGTTATCTAGTATCTGTCTAAACACTGCCTTAGGCAGCGCTATGATGTAATATCCTTTTCTTTCTTACATAGTGGATAGCAATAAACAATTGGCGCGGTTTATATTGCACACGTTACATCAAAGGCAAACAGGAGCAGACCCCGGGCGCTGTTCGTTCGGCCACATTGAAGATAATAGATTTGTGTGCTTATATCGTTTTTAAAAATGAAATATGATTAAGGGGCGAAAAAATAGGAGTCTTACCTAACAATACCATTCATGTAATCTTGGTGAGCCACTACTGATGACAGTGGGAGAAAAATCCACATTTTGCCCGGGTGCCGCTCATACTTGTATCACTTGAACATAAATTGACTCCAGTTTAATAAAGAGTAGTTTTAAATCACAAATATACATTTAAAGAATTTTGTAGTGGATCATATGAAATGAATGAGTTTTTTACAATCGTGAATATAATTGTCGGTGCAAAAAATTATATCAGAATTTTTTTAATGCATTATTTTAAAAATTAAGTTTTATTTTATTTTATTTTTAATTACATTTTAATTCCTTTTGATTTTTAACAATAAACATAGAATTCCAAAATTAGAATGTCATTAAAATTCCTTTTTTTTCGAAAAAATGTTGATTTGTTTGATTTTTATCCGTATTCTTGAAAATAAAGTATGTCTGAAACAAGATAGCATAACACAAATGTCACAACCGTTTTGTAACAGTTCGCAAACTTATTTTATTAAACTTTTTTCGTTTAATATCCGTAAGTACTAAAAATAGTTTCTAATTATATACTCAATTGCTTATTTCATAATAAAATAAAATAAAATACAAAATAACCTGAAACGCTTTTAACTTAGTGAAGTATTATTCAAACAAAAAATACACTCATGAACAATTTCACAAGGGACATGGGGCACTAAATTACATAGAGTATCAAAGGAATAAGAAATTGCAAATAGGAAAAATTATTAATTATAATCAAAAATGCTGTATTGAAAAATAATTTAATAAATAATAAATAATCATTTCTCATGATTTATTTCTGATCTTTAATTTTATACAACTCATATTTCTTTGGTAAAATAGGCACACATAATTTATTTTAGATCACATTAGCTTTATATACCTCATATTTAGGTAAAAAATACTTTAGAAACTCGAGAGAAATATATTTAAAAAGTCAAATTATGATATAGTTTGAACAAATTACGATTGCATTTTTGAAAGTTGATTATAAAAAACTCGATTCTTCTTAAGATTGTAAAGGAATTTTTTCTTTTGTGGTTTCTTATCACTTCTGCTGCAAATGAGCAAATCCGCAAAGTTTAACGGTATTTCTTATCTTAAAAGATAAAAAGTAGTGACGTATTCGATGATTCAAAATGTTCTTTGAGGAGCGGCAAAAGTTCCAGATGAATTTCTACAATACACGTTCTGTAAATGTTGCAATGCAGTCGATTAAGACGCACATTTTATGAAATGTTTTTTATTCGAAAATCGGTTGCGAAGGAGCATTCAGGATTTAATGAAGATATGATAGGCTTTAGCCTCATACTTGTAAAAAGTATGCATCATAGAAAGTGCGTGTAGTAATGTAATTATAGAGTAGACAGTTTTCTTTTTCTTTTATGGCTAGGAAAAGGAAAATTGTTTATTTTTAATTGAACTGGAATAACTTTTCGTCTTCACGTTTACAATGAATATTTGATGACCGGTTATTCAAATTTTCTGTGTGTCTCATAGCAGGTTCGAGTAGCTGTTTATGGTTAATGGTTCATTTGTTAATTATTGTTAATAAATAATATTTCAAGCTAGTTTTAGTTTATTTTGCTAATTTTTTTAATTGCGGAACTACAAAGATACATAGGCTAATTTTCGAATATGTTATTTGTTTGCTATGAATATTTGATGTCCAATCATTCAAATTTCTCCGTGAGTCTCAGGCCAAGTCTGGGTGGCTTTTTATGGTTTATACTAATTACTGGTAATACACAACATTTTAAACCAGTTTTAGCCTATTTTTCTAATTTTTTTTATTAAAAAAACTAAAAAGATACACAGGTTAATTTTCGAATTTTTTTCCTCTTTACAATGAATACTTGACGTTCTTTCATTCAAATTTTTCCGTGTGTTTCAGAGCAAGTTGGAGTTGCTGTTTATGGTTCACTTGCTAATTATTAGTAATACACAATATTTCAAACCAATTTTAGCCTATTTTACTACTTTTTTTTATTGAGAAATTAAAAAGATACTCTGTTAATTTTTGAAAGTTTTTCCAATTTCTGATATAATAAAATATTTTTGAACGCTGAACACAGTTAGTTAATTGGAGATTTTCTGAAATTTATAGGCAATCGAATTGGAGAGAAACTTTATTTGAAAATTTCCTATAGTGCTATGAAATTCCAAACTTATTTTATTTTGTATCGTTAATAAAAAAGTAATCATTGAAAAAAAAAAACTAAACAGTCTTATTTCAAAATAAGCCCTTTTTTATATAAGAAATAGGATAAAAAGCTTTAAAATTATCTTTATTAGAATATGCCAAAACAGAATACTTGTGAATATTGAAGTCTCATTGAAGATAAATAGACACCTATTGATGATGATATGAAACCACTACAAAGGAGAAAAGCTTGAGATACGGCATTGAAATTTGTATCGTAAATGGAATTCAATTGTATCGATAGATTAATGTTCCTGTTTCGTTATCCTCTTTGATATGATTTGTTATACTTCGTTTAGATTTAAATCCGTATGTTTAATCAATTCATATTTAAAAGCTTTGCAAATTCTGTTCAGAATGGCATTAGTTTTGAGCTGACGTCAGGTTATTGGACAGGTTTCAGTGGCACAACAGCCAGTTATGGTAGAGCTGCATCAAACACAGTATAGCATGTAGATGAAGTTTTGGGATTCCATATAATATGAAATAAAATTGAATGTTTTAAACATGCCAAGAGACTTAAGCATTTCCATAAAGTAATTTACAGTATTACTCAATATTATTTACACTATATGTGACAAAAAATATTGCTAAATTTTTTTTAATGTGATAAAAGCAATTTCCCTTGTTAAAAATATGAAACAAAAATATATTTAGCCTTTATGAGAAAAAGAGTAAAAAATGATTGGCGGCTTTTAAAAATCGGATATTCAATCAGAATATACTTTTCAGAATAGCCCACATGAGTAATACAAATTTAATTTCAATGATTTTTCTATCTGAAAAAATATTGTAACAAATAAATAAATAAATATAAAAAATACAAAGAAATATCTAGAAGACTGAAACATTTTGTAATATAGAAATTTCAATGAAAATCGCAAAGAAATATCTTTTTTATATTATCATTTAATTTTGAATTAAATTATAACATATTAATTAGTTTTTAAAACATAACTAATTAAACTTTTGAGCTAAATTATACTATATTATTAATATTTATAATATATTACTCAATCATTTTTTAAAATCAATTATAATTACTTAACACAAAATCCCAACAGTAATTACACTTTATACGCAAAAACCAAATAAAGCACAACGAAAATTGATGCACGAAGTAATCCCCTCTAAATCTAGTTCATAATTGTATTGATTTTCGTCCCCTTCCAGTGAATTCATAGGTATGTGGTTCTGAAGATGAGGCACTTATCTATTCATCGCAGTGTAACACATCTTGAGGTTATCTCTAGCTCTGCAAATATGAGGTGAATTATATATCTTTCGCGTTATCTTAAGTATACACGCATACATGCACATACACACAGGAAATGATCAAATGGAACGGTGTTGCCATTCTGCTATGCAGTTATTTTAGATATTTATTCGTAGTTGCTTTGCTCGTTTGGAAGGATTTCAATATATCTAGAAATTCACCTGGAACACTGGCCGTTACAGAATGGGTAGAATTGTAGGTAACTCTCTTATCGTTTCAGTAACTGGAGAATGATAAGGGAATTATTGTATTTATACTTATGGTTCATTGAAAACGATGGATATTTAGACAATCGGATTCGAACAGTAGAGGAATGAGGATTTTTTTATGATCACTTTTTGGTTTGAATATGTTTTGATCAGGATTGTTTGTTAAATTGTTTTAAAAATGCCTTATTCAACACATCATGAAATATTTGTTTTATTATTGTTTGTTATAATACAAGGTATATACATAAACTAATACTACAAAGCTTAATGATAATGCTTCTAACGCAGAAAAAGCAGCGGTATTATTTTTAAGCATTAGTAGTAGAATGGTGTTGGAAGGTAGTAGGTTCGTAACTCAGTACCTCCAAAATCACTTCACTTGAGCGAATCTGGATCTCGCTAAAACATTATTTCTCTGATTGGATTTAAGTTTATGTTATTATCAAGTTACAGGTATCGACTCAGATGTCCTTTTTACCATTTGATCATGTATCAGAGCCGTCGAGTTATTCTTTAAAATAACCCTCCTGCTCCATGGGAAAGGACTTTTAATTCATGTAAACGGAATAAGTAACAGTAAAACTAATGAACAGATCCTAATCAACGTGTCTTGCACTGTTTTTGTAGTACTTACTTACACGCTATTTTTTTACAGTTGCAAGGAGAATTTTGAGAGCTGAAGAGAGAAAATCACTTAAAAAAACTGACAAAGATTTTAGCAATGGGAAATTTAATGGGCCATTAAACCAATTGATTTTTTTAATACATTATCTAATTAAGAATAATATCTGTTATCTAATATTATCTAGATATAATCTCTAATCTAATATCTATTATCTAATTAGATATAATCTTTCTTTCCTAGAATGTGCTATTCTAATGAATTAAGAACTCGCAGAATTCTTGAGAGGTTTAAGGGTTTTGAGTAATTTTTCCATCCAATGACAGCGTCTTTGAACGATTTAATTTTAGCTTTTGTGTTTAAGAAGCGAACATATTCGTTGCGTGTATGACTCATGGTCAAGACAATTAAGAGGTTAAACTCAGACATTCCATTAGTAAAATATTTGAACTACGAAAATCAATGGGTAAGGTCAGAAGTGGAATTTGAAAATACTGTGATTAAAAAAAATTTACAAAATTATCTAATATCTGAAAAGAACACAAAATTATAGTGTTAAATTTTTTTAAAATTTTTTCACAAGAAATTCATTTTATGAGCAGCATTAATTTCTTATCTAATCAACAAAATTTAAACATTAACTATGAAAAATGAATTAGCCACTGTAGTAGCATCATTAGTTTATTTCCAAATGCAATATCAGAGTTTATTTTCTTTGGAAACGCATCTCATGTACAAAACGACTAATTTCACAAATTCCGCTCAAAATATGTATTTATAGTTTGAAACAAGTTTCCTAATTTTATGAGAATTCGAGTTACTACACCAGAAATAATGTCAGTTTACAAAAATTAAAATGCATATAAATGAGAATATCATCAGCATTAAAATGGAATGGTATTTATAAATGAGAACACCATTAATATTAAAATTCATTATTTTAAGATCCTCGTGCTGTTCATAAAGTTGTACATGTTTATAAATTAAAGAATTACATCAATATGAACTGAGCAATTTTCATCTTTCAAAAATTATCCAGGAAAGACTATGTTATAATAAATATTTTGTATATTATTTTATATTGATTGTTTCTTGATCTTTTGTGTATTATAAGAATAATTCTTGATACTTTCAATATTTTTATTATAATATTTATCATTATGTGTTAAACATTAAATGAAGCTATTTATTATTCTTATACACAAGAGTTGGAAATGCTGTCATGGTAACAATATATTTACATCTTATACACTGAAGTGACAAAAGTCATGGGATGACTGTTAATATCGTGTCGGTCCTCCTTTTGCCCGGCGAAGTGCAACAACTCGACGTGTCATGGAGTCCACAAGTCGTTGGAAGTCCTCTGCAGGAATATTGAGCCATGCTGTCTGTATAGAAGCCCATAATTGTGAAAGTGTGGATGGTGCAGGAGTTTGGGCACGAACGGACCTTTCGAAGATGTCCCATAAATGCTCGATGGGATTCATATCGGGCGATCTAGGTGGCCAGATCATACGCTGGAATTATCCGGAATGATCTTCAAACCAATCGCGAACAGTTCTGGCCCGGTGACATGGTGCATTGTCATCCATAAAAATCCCATCGTTGTGTGGGTACGTGAAGTCCATGAATGGCTGCAAGTAATCTGCAAGCAGCTGAACATAACCATTTCCAGTCAATGATCGGTTCAGTTGCACCAGAGGACCGAGTCCATGCCATGTAAAAACAGCCCACACCATTATGCAACCACCACCAGCTTGAACAGTGCCTTGCTGACAGTTTGGGTCCATGTCTTTGTGGAGTCTGCGCCACACTCGAACTCTACCATCAGTTCGTAACAACTGAAATCGTGACTCATCTGACCACGCCACGGTTGTCCACTGGTCTAGGGACCAGTCGATATGCTCACGAGCCCAGGAGAGTCGCTGCAGGCGATGTCGTGCTGTCAGTAAAGGCACTCGAGTCGGTCTTCTGCTGACATAGCCCAAGGAAGACAAATTTCGCCGCACAGTCCTATCGGACACGTCCCTCGTACGTCCCACATTGATTCCTGCAGTTATTTGACGAAGTGTTGCGTGTCTATTAACATTGACCATTCTACACAGACGTTGGCGGTCTCGGTCGTTAAGTGCAGGTGGTCGCCCACTGCGCTGTCCATGATGGGATGTGATGCCTGAAATTTCATACTCTCGGCACACTCTTGATACTGTGGATCTCGGAATGTTGAATTCACTAACGATATCCGCAATGGAATGACCCATGCGTCTAGCTCCAACTAACATTCCACGTTCAAAGTCTGTTAATTCTCGTCGTGCCGCCATAAATCACGAAAAACCTGTTCACATGAATAACTTGAACACAAATGAAAGCTCTGGAAAACGAACTGCACATTTATACTTTTTCGCTGCGATACTACTGCCATCTGTATATTTGCATATTGCTATCCCATGACTTTTGTAACTTCAGTGAATAATACAATATGAAATATCTACAATCCTTCAATGTAGTAGCCAGTTTTCTGTGTAATTTGTTTCCTGCAACATGGAATTAGTTGAATATTTCATTCAATACCAGTTTTGTGGTTGTTTGGCATTGAATGATCTATTGATTTAAAAACTATTGGGGCACTTCAATACTATTGTTTATAGAGTGCTTTGCTCGCTGGTGATGAAACTAGTTCTATGTAGATTTGAGCCCATCTGAGTATGATTTAAATCAGCAAAGAAGGAACTACTTCTAGTATTCGCTATCGAACTGCTCCAGAGAGTATTAAACCAGCAGATAATTTCATTCGAAGCATCAGTAGATCTGATACTGAATCAGGTGATTCTACTAATTCCATGTCGCTGGAAGCCGATTGCCTAGAATACTGATGATTACGTCAACCAAAAAACTGAAATTATTTGCTTTCTAATTATTATTTACTTTTTAATTTATAATTTGTACAAATATGCAGACACTTGATGTCAAAACTTTTGAATTTCATTACCAGATGGCGCAATTTGTATGGCGAAGAAATTTAGCAAAACTAATCAATTAATTGATGATAAAGTTCTTAAGATATCGATATATTTAACATTTAACACCACACCACAGCTCCGTTTCTAGGACTTAAAATATTGATATTGTACATTTCACCCATAAAACAAAATACACAAAATTTCGAAATTCATTTATAAAACTGACGCATCAAGGTCAAAATTCGTCCTCTCCCCTCAAAAAAGAAATTGATTAAAACTTTATCTTTCGAATTATGAGACAAGTCAAAATGCACAAAAGAAGTGCATATCTCCACATTTAAAGAAGCAAAGAATATTGCATAAAATGTGATATTATTGATGAATTGCAACACCTGTGACACTAAAATGCTGATTTCGTTTTTCAGCTCTGAATAAAAATTGATCTGAAGGAAGCATTCAATTAAGAATGCTAAGCTGTTTTTCCAAAGAGAAAAAAATAGCTGAAATTTATAAAAGAAAACCATTGTTAATTACAACAGTTTTTCTGGCACAAATCATTCTTTCGGGATGAAGTGTTCGTTTTATTTTTAAAGAGAAAGAAAATACGTCTAGCAGTTTAAAGCATGCGAAACGAAAGACATCGTAGTAATTTTCTTCTTGCGTAGTCCCCTGGGGGCCAGCACTTGACTTTCTCTTTAAAAGATGTGAGATGCTAACTAGCTGAACAAATTCAACAGGCGCTGACGTAGCAATTAACGTGTTAAGTAATTAATTTTATAAAGCAATACTTAGCATCGTTATTTTTAATTCAGAAATTTTCACCAGAAAACGAATTTTTATTTGTTTACCAAATTGATACGTGCTTTCGAAAATATGGATGCAAAAATAGCGAAGAATTATGTACCTTATACAGAGTAACGAAAAATATTTTTTTTCCCCATTAATATTTTCTGTATATAGGAATAATTTTAAGATTTGTTTTATCTTTATTTTTTATAACATGTGCTAATTAGTGCCATTAGAGATTTGTTTTAGATGCTGTAATGGATAATTAATCGAAATAGGGATGTCAAGAAAGGATAATTATAATGTTTGCCATCCAAAATATCCATGAAAAATATTTAAGTCTTAAAAATTTGTCTACCCAAACATAATAATAATAGTAAATGCTAATAGTTTTTAATTAGTGACATTTTTTAATGATGTGCATTTGGCTTTGAAACAATAATATTTTATTTTGCTTGATTAATAACTGCTTTTTTTCTTGCTGTATTTTTTATGTATAATACATAAAAATAAATATAGAGATATTTTAAAGATACCAAATGTATCAAAAAGATACATTGTACCTTTTTCAATAAATTAAAAAATATACTAATTTGGATTTTTTGCTATAACACATAAGCTGCCGAATCTGCTTTATCTCTCCAATTTATGCTAGCATAAACATCATTTGTATTTGTTTTATTTTTCTTGATTAATAATTGTTTTTTCCTTGCTGCATACTTTATGTATCATGCATAAAAACAAATATAATATTTTAAAGGCACCAGATATATCACAAAGATACACTGAATCATATTTAATAAATTAAGCTATTTATTAGTTTCGATTTTATACTATAGCACTGAAATTGTTTAATTTGCACTTCAATTTACGCTAACATAAACATCATTCATATTTTAGTATTTTGCAGGAGAAGGCAGTGATCACAAAGTGAAAAAGAAAGATCTTAGATTGCGGTATACTACGTTTTCAGTTGCGTGTAGACATGTGCAACAGTAGTAATTGCGTGCATTTACTAATATTTACTCATTACATGCTCAAAAAAGTGGAAAATTGATTTCACAGGTAAAGTGCGAAAGCATTTCTTTTTAGTTTTGTTTAATGAGTGTTTGATTTGTTTCGGATGTAATTATATTTCTTGCAAGAAGTTGACTGATTAGATGCTTGCAAGCATCCGTTTAATTGTTGCATCTGATTTTATTATGACAGTGGTGTGAATCTAATAGTTTGAATATGCTTCTTTTTTGGCAAAAATAATCAAACATTGCAATTAATTCCATCGTAAAATTTTTATTAGGTCGAATAATGAATATTTTTACATTTTTATTGCTTTTTAAGGGCAAAAATTAATATCCAGCAAAAACATCACGTGTATTAATTTGTCTATACATCCGCTAATTTTGCTATACATTACATCGGATAATTTTACAATACATTACATCCGCTGATTTTATAATACATGATGATGTTTTCATCGAGGTCCGACAGTTAATTTCTGAATTACTAAAGACAAATAAAATACTTTATATGAAGCAAAAATTACATTTTACACTGTTTGAGTCGATAAATATACTTTTAAAAAATAAGAAAGACTACATTTTTTTTACATAGTGCCCCGAATGTACTAGTGATATCTAATTAAATGATTTTGTCATTCTAATTCCTACAATAAAAAATGTTCCGCTGTTTTATGATTATAACTGATCCTGTAATATTGTTTAAAGTAAACGAGGGTTGTAAAAAATTTATTTCAGGGTCTAAATATCAACTTTTGAAAAAAATATATTAAATGCTTGAATGAAATTAAAAAAAAAATTTGAAATTGTTAAAATTGATTGTAATATTCAGCAAAAAAGCTTAAAACTTATTAGTCTGAGTATAAAAATAGAAAAATAATACAATTTATTTTGTTCACAAGTTGTATTGTTATTGACAGTTTTTTTCTAGAATGAAACATTATTTCAAATATTGTTATAATAAACATTTTTATTTTTATGATTTTCTTCATTTGATACACGGAAAAGCAACGGTGAAACGGTGTTCCTGTGCGTTATGTAACATTGCAACTGCAATGATGTGTGATGTATGCCAAATGTTTTGGAATATATACCATAAAATAAGGTATTTATTATAAATAAATAAATTCCCTCTATTCATGGTTTCTGTTTCGAAAACTTAAACAATTTTTAAACAATATTAAACGGAATCATTTAATGGAATTAAATTTGATGATCAGGGGCGCCACTCACAAGGATCTCTATATTTTATATTATTCCCATATGTATTGAGAAAATAAAACGTGGTCGAAAGGATTCGTGAGTCTAATCATGCTGCAGAAACACTCCTGACAAATTCCATCCCGAAGCAGACTTCTCCAAATAATTAGATAACTGCCCAGAAAAAATAGTCGTATATTTGACAGACGTTAAAGCATCATCAAAGAAGGATGATTCAATTATTGTATTCTTATATTTTCTGTCAAAAACATTCGCCAGTCAATGCATTAGATCCCTGATCGAATGCTACAAGGATTTTCTAGAGATCAAATGTAACTATTATTTAAACTTCATCTCATGAAGATTTTATAGAAAAAAGTATCTTTTAGGTTATTTATGTCTGAAATATTCTAGAATTTAAATATAAATATTTTGAATAGAATTAATTCCCAAAATGCAAAAAAAAAAGAAGAAAATAAAAGATGAAGTTGTTGTTTTTTCAAATCCAAAATCGTCACTTTCAAATTTTTAAGTATATTTTGAATTCATATTATGTGTATTAAATACTTGCGATTAGGTGAGTAATAATTGATGATTGTAACTTCTGATTTTAATTTCTTTTTAAACAAGAAAAGATAACATTTCATTAACTTATTATGTTATAAATATGATAATTTTTTTGTAATGTAATCTATCGTTTGGGGATCAATTTAAATTCAAAATAGAGCTCAATAATTTGTTTAATTAAATATTTATTTTCAATTAGAAATACCATTGCGTTGTGTATGAAAAATGTCATGAGATTTTTTAAATTTGTTTAAAATGAAGTAATAAGTATATTTGCCCATAAACATTCTAAGATATTTTTAATCTCAAGGGTCAATAGTGAGCATGATTATCATTTCCAGTTTTGTTTGAATGGTCAGTAATAAGTATAATACTTAATTTCCATAGTTTTATAAATTAATTAAATAATTGGCAAAATTTTTGTATTTTCTTTAGCTAAAATATCAATGTTTCAAAAAAGTCTTTTGTTCTTTCAGAGTTATTTTAATAAAGTTTTAAATAAAATCATTAAAAGACATATTAAACTCTTCTAAATAAATAATTAAAGATCAAAAGTCTATTCTAAGTATTGATACTATCTCTTTATACGAAATAGTCTAAGAAAATCTAAACATAATATCAAGTTAAAGTATAATTTTTTTTGTTTGCCTAGTTTCTATTTGTGAAAATTTTTTACATAATTTTTACATGCGACTTTTTTTCGTATGTTTTCCGTTTGCAAGGTTTTAGTTGTACAATTTCTATTTGCCTTTAATTTCAATGATCCTAAAGAGGAGTTAAGCTTTTAAAATCGTCTAAAGGAGCAATATTCAAAGTTTCCGAACTCTATAATTTTAATCGTTGAGAAGTTAATTTTTTTTGTGTTTAAAATGTTAGTTTAGAAAAAAATATTTTCTGAATATAATTTAAACAGTTATGTGCAGCTATGGATTGGAGGACAGTATAAAATTTAAACAACTTTTTTCAAAAAGTGCATTTATTGATTCAATTTATATATTCAAAGATAATAGAATTAACTTCTTAGTTCATTTAAAACTTTTTCCAGTAGAAATTTGTAGAAAGTCTATGCTTGTTTTCAATAATTTAGAAACCATGACTGGAGAGCATGCTCTGTATATTATTATTATTATTATTTTATTTAATTCTTGTATTTTGACCGCAAATATTCACATGACTCTTCAGCTGAAAGAAATATATATTTTCTGAACAAAATTAATGGTTTAGATGATAACAGTTGTTATTTAAATAGTAAAAGTCCTACAACTTAAATGTTTGGTCTTAAAGATGTTTTAATTGCTTACTACAGAATTATACAATTGTAGGTTTTATTGTTTTTGTTTATTTCATATTTTCAGCTCTTTTATATTTGAAAGCCATTTTTTAACATAATCAGCATCTTGATCTTTAATTAAAGCATGAAACTTTTTCCATAATCAGCAGATGCCAGTAATTTATGTTCATCAATAAACAATATTTTCATTTAGTTTCACGGATATTAGAAGTTATGTCTCGAGTTTGGGAAAAAATATTTTCAACAATCACTTGTAAATGTTCATAATCATTAGTGTCTTTCTATTTTATAAAAATGCATACAACATAATTTCTGACTATGAACTTATAAAATTATTATCTCATTTATCATTTACATACATTTGTTTTGATCTTTATAATTAATGCCTTCTAAATTCCTTTTTTTATCGAACTTGCTGCTTTTTGAATCAATTATTTGTTACAGATACGTGTCGTACGATACACATGCAGAATATATTTGAATATTTTTCATGCCGTGTCTTTACTAAAGCAACTGTTTATTTTACACTCACCATTGCACATGTTTTTGTTTTGAAACGGTTAGTCAGAGCTCAATAATGCGCTAATTGGTGAAAAACAACTTAGTAGATTCAAAATAATAAGCAGTTTTATCACAAGTTTCAGGCAATGCTACCAAAAGGCGATAAATAGATTTTAATTTTCTAGATCAAAGTATTAGAATACTAATAAGGCTAATTAGCAATTTGTCAAATTATTATGCTGAAAGCAATATCAGGGTAAAGATTTTGAGCGGAATTGTGATTGTCAATTAAAAGTCCTAAAGTGCGAATTTCTAAGGTGTTTTATAATTTGTAGAATTGTATGAACTAGAAAACAGAAGAATGCTATTATGTCTGTATTTGAAAATTTTGTTTTAGGAATCTTTAAAATTGACTCATAATCCTGTTTTTGTTTTTTTAAAGAAATTTCTATAACTGTTTTTGGGACGTTTTTGTAATCGGATGATATGTTCAGCAATGACTACTTTTTTCTTATGGCTGCTTTTATTACAACCTTTTCACATGTTATTAACACACTGAAACAAGGAATTTTTTAAAATTAGAAAGGTTAACAGTGTTGCCTCTAATTGAATGCTTCACCAAATTTGAATGTAACAGAAATTTAACTGGACAGGGCTAAAATGTTATAACAAAGTATAGTTGTTAAGTTTTGTCTGAAAATTAATATTGGCTTTTAAAAAAAAATAAAAATAAAATTAATCTTAGCTAAATTTTCAGGAATGATTTAATGTTGAATAACAAATGCACTTTAAGGCATAATTGGTAACGTATTTAAGAGTTTTTGAACTTTAAGACACTTAATATCTATTTGCAAAAAAAAAAAAAAAAAAAAAAAAAAAGGTAATATTTTTCTAAAGAGATGAAAGGTAACAAAATATTTCTTCCTTATTTTTTTTAAAAAAGCTTTCATAATACTGACGTTGTTAGGCGGTTTTTGAACAAGACGTTTCGAAATTTACAAAATTTCAATAATAAGCTTTATTAATACGCCATGATTATTTTGTTAAGACTGCTACCATAATAATCCCTTCACTTATAAAGAAGACATCAAATTACAGAATTCTTCTGGATTGTCAGTTGAATTAAGGCAATAATAATGCTCTTAACCGGATGTTTCTTCCAATAAAAAGTTAAAAGAAATTCAACTGCCAATGGAATAAATTTTTATTACAAACTCAGAGCTCTGAAAGTTACTGTCTATTCGCAAAAAAATCCAATGTCAAAATATTTTCTAAAAGAGTCATATTCAACAAAATTCTAATTTTAGGAATAGTGATGAAATAAATATATTTTAATTTTTGTAGTCAAGAGCCTTTAAACTTTCATGGTAACTAGTGTTTATCTGCCAAATATTTAAGAAAATTTCAAAGTGGTTGAAATATCTTAAAAAACTGAATCATTTTTAACAAATTTCCTTTTTTTAGGTGTAGAATATTATTCAGTTGGACTGTTGTTTTCTAACTCCACTCATTATGTTTGCTATCTCGACAAGAAGTGTTTCTCTTTCACATGAAGTCATAAAACCATTTGATGGCCTTCTATCTGCATTACCTTTAATGCCTGACACAGCAGTAGCCAAGAAAAAAGAGTTAACACACTCGTACGAATTATTTACTGTTATCCCCAAGGACATCATCTCCGATGTTACACTGATATTGCGCACTGAGTAAGCGCTTTTAATCTGAAATAATGCTGAGCTTTGCGTCGGTCTGAATGTCATTTTTCGTGCCCTGATGGCATTCCCTAAAGGGTTTCCTTAATTTGCGATGTCTAAAGGCAAGGAATGTGGACGAAGGAAGTCACGCCCCTCGCTGGATGCACTTCCTCGGGAAGAATGCAACTCAATTTGGGTGAAGGAAACCGTCCAGAATGAAAGCCTGGATTAACTTCGTAAACTACATAGTTAGCTGTGTATCCACTAACTACTCATTGCAGAGCTGGGTTTAAACTGCAATGACATGGCTATCTCATTTAACTCGAGAATGAAAGAAAAGAAATTGTTGTATAGCAACCTTCATTTACTTCTTTGCAAATAAACATAGTATCGGTACTATGATTGTAAATCTTATTTTGTCTCTTTTTATTTCAGTTTTTGTTTTTTTTAAAGGACGACGATATTTGTGGACATCTTTATCAATATGATATTTTGACTTTTGCGCTTGGAAATTTCACGTTTATAACGATGGGATTTTATTATCGACTTCTGATTCATCCCTAGATGTATTATTCAGAACTCAATTACCAGTTAATCGCTTAGTTTCAATTAAATTCCGATTAAATGTGTGAGGCGCCATTTGGTAATGAATTTGGAAAACAATAATTACAAGATTCAGTAATAATAATAATGAGATTAAAAAGAAGTAATAACAAAAAAGTTTTAAAAATCCTGTTATTGGTGTGCTAAAAAGTGAAAATTAGCAGGTGTACTGAAAAATGGAAATGTCAAAGAAAAAATTGTAGAAACCTGAGAAGTGGAAAAAATGCATTCAGAAAATTAAAATATAATGAATATAAAAATAAAAATAATGCCGCATAAAATGTTGATTGAAGTAATTTATCTATATGTTGTTCTGTTTTTATGGAAATTACGTCGTGCTAACTCATATTACAATATTTATCACACTTTAGTTTCCAGATAGACTTTCTTGAGATTTATTTATTTTTTAACTATTAAAAGATCTAATAGTTTTTATATTTAAAAACTATAAATCTAATTTTTTATGTTTATTTTAAAGGAGTTACGTTTGACAATGGGAGAGAAAATTAAAAAAAACAAAACCCACAGCTGTGAATGCTCTTTTATCAAAATTATTTTACAGAGCCCTACAGCTCTAGTTTAGTTAGGACTGGATTTCATCCAAAATTTTGACTATGCCAAATTTTAATACTTCATGTTTGCAATTTATACATAAATACAATCTAATTTCCATGGCTTTTTTTATTGAAGACAAAAAATAATCTAAAAAAGATACGACAAAAAGAAAACTTAAATTTAAATGAATCACTTACATATACAAGGTAATTATAAGAGTATAAATTTGTTACATAATGCACATTCTTTATTTTACCGCGTTTAGATATGAATAAATTATAGTTTGATTATTCAAAAACAAAAGATGGAAAAAAGGGTAGTTCTGAATGTTCTTTTTAAAGCAATGCTAGTAAATTAGATTTGTTCTCAAGGGAAAAACTTTGAAACCTCACTAAACCTTGGATTAAAACTTGACCATCTAAATTTTTTTATTTTACGAAAAGTATAACAGAAATGCAATTAATGTTGGTAAAAATGTGCTACATTGAATTTTACAATATTCAGACATCGAAGGAAAAATGAAGAAAAGTTATAAGAAAAAAACGTAGAACAAGATTAATTATTATTCTTAAAAAGAAAAAAAAATTACCCTTATTATTTTAAATCCCAATAAATCCGTTCAAAAAGAAAAAAAAACCCTGCTTACTTCAAATGTGTATGGTTAAATCGTAAAAAATACGATTTGTTCATTTTCTCTGAAATGTAATTTAGTGACTTTCAAAAAAAAAAAAAAAAAAAAAAAAAAAAGAATACTTCAGCACATTTTTAAAAATATGCATTTTGACTGAACCATTGAATACTAAAAATCAGGATTATCAAATTCACGAATCGGTCATGCGAGCCAGGAAAGAGACGGAGAGGCATTAATTTAAAAGTCATTACTTCAGCAAAAAATGTATTTGTATCAAGTATTATAACCAAATGTAGATTATAAAATTTCAATCAATCTTTTAGAAATAGTTATTTATCCATGGTTTCTTATGAAGAAATTTCTGCTATCTCCTTTTTAAAAAATAATAATTTAAAACGATGCATTGAATCGCTAAATTTTGAATTATAATATTTTCCGTTCAGTTACATAGGATATATCTGGAGAGGTATGCATTTAAAAAATAACTCTTTCAATAAAAAATAAACCGATAAATCGATTGGCATAAGATTTGCAACTCGCACTGATCTAGTTTCATACCTATAAAATTTCATCTGCTTTTTTAAATGTGGAGATTCATATCGATTTTTTTGCAATCTAATCTCGATTTTCTACTCCTCGTTTCTCGTATCTCTTTTTTTTCTTGATTCAGATGATTCTCAAAGAATTTCATAGAGATGAGTCAGAATTACCTGCCATATCATAAGACATAACTATACGTTTTCTTAGACTGACATCACTGCGTTTTTTCATCTACGAGATGCGCAACAGATTTCAAAATAAAATTGGCACTACATATTCGACGTATATCGCACAAACATAAATCAACTACATAATACCTCAAGAAAAAAATTGTAGTAGCGGTTTTGCAACTACATCCATCAATAATCATCAACTGCTTTGGAGATCTAAATTTATATTTTAACTGATTTTGAGAGAAAATATGATTTAAGAAAGTTATGCTTTTCGAAGATTTTGAAATTGTCGAATAGCATCAAAGTGAATAAATATGTAACTGAATTCGTAGTGAACACTGAATTTTTGAAATTTTGAAGGTCAAAGTTGAAGGTGAAGATCAAAGCCTTATTTTAACGTTAATTTTCAAATTAAATCTGCTTTAATCGTGGAGGCATATATTTTTGTTTCAGTTCTGCCTTTGTACATTATAGTTTGATTTCCTCTATTCGAACACATATAGAAAAATAATATTATTTCAAATTATAATAATATTATTTGTTTCAGTGTTTAAAAAATATATTTTGTCTTTTAGTGAACTTGTTGAAATTGTGACACAAAAATGAAGAACCATTACCGTGAATGCTTTTAATGCTATTACTTTTGGTATGTAAATGAAAATATTTAAATGATGAAAATGAATAAATAAAAAATGTCTTTGAATTAGTTCGCGAAAATCTTACTGATGATGTTAGAGCAAAACCTTCTGTATACCTAAATACATAATAAAACGATTCTCTTATCTGTAAATTTGATGAAATTAAAAAAAATGAACATTTTAAAATGTAATTTTATATTCAAAATTAAACCTTTAGTAATTTCAATATTATATAGAAATGTTCTTATTGATCTTAGTATTATTTGAAAAGATAAATCTCTAGTAATAGTGCTAGTATATGCAAAAATAAGCCCCTGGAATTTTAGTGTTATATACAGAAACACATTTTTAGTGATCCCAGAGTTATATGCAAGATATTTCGCAAATCGTAAAGTGACAAAAGAAATGTTTCTAGTAAACTGTGTGAAAGAAATGAATACAATGAAGAAATGAATACAAAAAATAGTTTTAAAATAGTTTTTTTTTATGAAAACCCTACTTGATAAAATGAGATTAACTTTCATTCCTTAATTGAATTATTGTTTAACAAAATTAATTATATTATTAATAACACTATTTGAATTTTTTTTAGTGTACTCTTTGGTAATTACTGTTATATGTAAAATAAACAAGCGAATATAAACTTTAAGCCCTGAGATTTATACCAATATTGAAATGTATTATACTTTTTTTTAATGCTCAACATTTGTGGATTGATTATATAAATGTAATTATCTTTTTTTTATGGTTACGAAATAAATTTCATTCTTCGCACTTAAATCAGAGAGCAATTTTGCTTTTAAAGAAAATATTATCATTGTTGCTCCGTGTCATCTGTATTCCAACATTACTCACGTTTTTCCATAAAGCAGTTTCATCTACCTTTTCAACAGCTATCGGTCCAAAGACATAAGTCATATCCGTTACCTGAGTGATTATCAGTTAACGAATGCCTTTTGTAGATAAGGGCAACTTCTGTCAATAGCAAAGAGAACAACTCGAAATCCAGAGTTACCGTTTCCGTGTTGAGTGATTTTAACGAATTAAAATTTATTATTAAAATAATTTTTATTTGTTTACTTTAAAGATGAAGATGTCAGCTGGATATGCGTTGCCCTTTGTTGCTATTTTAGGTAAAAAAATCAATTTCCTTTTTTAATATACTTTCTGATGTTTATTGGGGATAAATTAGTGATTGCGACACGTGAAGCTATTAAATGTTTTGCAATTTCCCTCTCCATAAACTCGACTATTTCTTTCCATAACCTTGGGAAGCTTGATGCTGAAAAATACGTATTTGAATCATTTAATTGGCAAGTTTTATTACATGATAGATAGCAGGATATATTTACAAATTTGAAAAATGTTTGATAGTTTTATTAATCTTTGACTCGCATAAAAGTTTTTGTTTTTGATGCTTTTTAGAAGCACTGCATAAGCTTTTGTTACTTTGTGACAAATTAGAAGGTCATAATTTAACAAATAAACCATTTTCAAATATTTATATCTCTGAATTTTGATAAGGATAAAACTTTGTTATTATTTTTATTGCTTTATACAGCTTGATGAATCGATTGGGCTTTTTTATATTGAATCAAATGTGAATGTAGTTTTTATTTAAATGAATAACTAATTAAATCGTGCAACTGAAAAAATGACTATTTTCAGTTTTTCAAAGATTTTAAATAATTTTGATTTTTTTTTCTGCACAGCATGAAAACTTTTCAAAAGAAGTTTGTATATGTGAAGTTTTGAAATGTTTTCAAATTACCTATTTGTAAAAGATATTATATAGGTTTTTCAATGTCTCTATAAGCAAGTTTTTTGCTATTAGTTACAAAAATAATAATGAAATATTTGATAGCGTTTATGTACAATTGTTTTTTCAGAATCTAATCTCTTCCACTATATTAAGGTTAAGATTATTTCTATGATCTAATTATCTTTTTAATTTCCAGATGACTTTCTAATTAATATTATTTTCTAGGTTAACTAAGTTACAAAATTATAAATGTAACCCTAAAATATTCATTAACTTCTATACAGCTATATAAAATGATAATTTTGATTGATGTAAATGAACTAAAAGATAACAGAAAAATGAAAAAAATTATTGTTTAGTGAGCACATAAACAGATATATTTGGTATAAGAATTATTTTTTAAAAATAAATGCTATTAGTTTTATTTCACTTATATACTATTATTAGCTAGACGTTTGTCAATAATTAAATGAAATAACTATTATGTTCTCAAATAACTTTTTAACTGAAAAATTAGATAAAGAATATAAATATATCACACATAAAGTAAAAATTAGGGATTTAATATTTTATCGAATCTATTTTTTTTTAAGTCTTTACACTTTAAGAAATCAATAATGTAACATGTTTCACATTCTTTTTAATTTATTCAATATTGAACTACAAAAAGATAGAGAGTTTTTCTTTTAAAATATTCCTTCTTAAAATTTACACTATTTTATACTTCTTTGAAATCATGAATCCGCACTTCATATTCGATTATACCTTATATTATATCTTATATATTTATCATATTCAAATGCTTTAATTCAAATTGAACAGACTCTTTGTACCTGTAATAAATATTAATCAAATTATCAATGCTTATTACAAAATTATTATATGTTTGAAAGACAAAAAAAAAAAAAAAAAAAAAAAAACTGATGATCACTTTTTAAACTGATAATTATTTTCACAACATTTTTGTTGATATATGTAACATAATTTCTCTTTCTTTAGTAGAATTTAAAATTTATTCTTCAAATCCCAACAATATTCTTTCAGTATAAAACACGCTACGTTGCTCTGTAATCTTCTTAATTCTTGTCGAGTTTTTAAACTAATCCCTTCGAGTTTTTCCCCTTCTCTACGGAATATGTGAAGCTTTGTAGAGTAGTTTTTCTTTTACAACCAGATAGTTTTTTTTAAATGAAAACTTTTCAGACGGTTCTCATTGTATATATATTAAAAAAAATATTTGATAAAGAAGAGCAAAAACGCATCTTCTACAATAAAGAAATAAAAGTTTCAAAGATCTTTAAAACAATTACAAATAAAGGAAGACTTACACAATGTTTTTAGTAATATGACTTAATAATTTGTAATTATATATAATTTGGCAACGTAATTTAATAATAACGTAAACTTTTAACAACATTCATGACAAAAACATTAATTAAAATAATGAATTAGTTTCCTTCACTAATTTTTAAAGTTATTCAAATAAAAAAAATGCATTTCATGTAATTTTCTATAGGATTTGAGATTTTTTTTTTTTTTTTTTTTTTTGCGAAGTAACAAATTTAACATTCAAAGAAAAATTAATTTACAAGAGAAATTCATTTAAAAAATTCCTCTGTTTGAGACCATTTATCCAATTTAAAATATGTGAAGGTATCGCTGCATTTCATAGTTTTCAAATTCCGTATATTTTATTATTATGATTGATTGCTTTTCGTTTGAGCTTGAACTATAAAAAAACAAAACAAAAATACCTGAAGCTATCCCATTTTTGCTTTCCATTTCATTCAGAAATAAAATATTTTTCAGGATGAATCTTGCATAATGAAGGAAAAAAGTGAAATATTCCTATTTATGGTTAAAATAAAAATTATTGAGTATCGCCTTTTCTCTTTGATTAATTAAGTACAGACAAATGGTAAATGACTTTTTGCATAGGATTTTCATAATTCATTAATTATCTTTATTTCATTAAAAATACGGCCTCGTGTTTGTGATATCAAAATTAATTATCAAATAGCTGTAAAAGTTCAAATGAATCTTCGAGTGAAATAAATCTCATTTACACGGTAGATTGATTTTTTATTCGATTTTTCAAACTGCTAATTATATTGAAATCGTAATTATCATCTAGCGGGCGCTTGTAACACTTTGTAGTAAAATTTCATAATCAAAAATAATGATTTAAAAAAAGTGCTTGATTTATTTTCAAAGCCTGAATAATCTAATAAACTGATTTTTACATTCAAAGGTAATGTTCTTTTTTTAATTTTAAAGGAATCAGGTTATATTTATATCAAATTGCTTTTTTTATAAACAAGCTTAAATTGCTCATGATATTTTTGAAAAATTAATGCCCTATCAACATTTTCTTTTAGCATACCTTTTTTGATAACTTTTGATGATGCTTCAGATATATCAAAATTTAGGATTATTATTACTTCACGACATAAAATAATTCATACTTTTACTATCGAATCGTGATATTCATTATTTATTTCCATCAGTTTTTAAGTACACTACAGAATAAATATGTTAGTGCACAAAAATATCAAAATTACTGTCTTCGATTATTATTGTTCCACAACATAATTTTTTCATATTTTTTATAACTGAAGGCAATATTTCGTTATTTCTTTTAGCTATAACCATGTAAATGTCTCTTTCTTCAAACTACTGAATATTATTAAATTGCATGACTTAAAATTTTTTTAAAAAGTTTGGTGAAATATGTTTAAATATTTTTGCTTTACAATAGTTCTATAAAATGAGATAAAATACATTTACTTATATTTTATTTAAAAATTAAATCTTCTAAAATTCTAAAAATTCTTTAAACACCATAATTTGATTGTTTTTACTTAATTATTATCTGCAGAAAATGGATGCAGTGAAAGCTATTAAATTAAAATTGTATTCTAAAAATTTCTTTAAATTTTCAGCTTAAACTGGAAGAATTCAGTTTATTAGTGATGAAAAGAAAGCAAAATAGTAAAAAAGTATATAAGATATAAAATTAACTCACTTCGATCAAAGTATTCAAAGTCACTGGACGATAAAGACGAAACTGAAAAAAGAAAGAAAAAAAAAAAAAAAAGAAACTCCTCTTAATCTTTGTAATCATGTACAATATTGAGAAGTATTTGAATCTCATTCAATTTTGTCTTCTCAAAATTATTTTTTAAAAATTGATTAATTCTATAATTTTCTCTATTCGGAAAGATTTTCTTATATTGAAATTTTAATTAAAGAAAATTCGTACTAAAATTTCGTTCAGAAAAACTAAAATTTCGTATAACTATACTAAAATTCAGAGCATAATTTTAACAAAATTATTAAACCTTAAAAAGCCAAAATAAATTTTGAAAAATTGCTTTTTGCATATTCTTACATTAATTTATAGAGAATTCTATAACTACCATTAAAAAAATTGTGCAATGTAAATTCAAAGACATACAAGTCATGGTCTTACTCAATGAGGATAATTATTCACTAAATGTGTGTTATCTCCCTAGAAGAAAACATATCTTTTTCGATTGGATAGCAGTGCCCTCTGTAGAGAAAGTCCTTTACTACTGTTTTGTTCTCGGTAGAATTTCTAAAACCACTCTGATACAAAAATAACATAAATGTTTCGCTGAAGTTCTACAAAATCACATTATACACTAAGTGCTATTTAGATTGCAAGTGCCTTACATGTTTGGGAAACTAATAAAAAGAATTAAAAAAAAATATTTAAAAGACAGAAAATTGTACTCACTATATCAGATTGATAATAAGAGTGTAAATGAAAACTACAAAAATAAACTCAAATTTGATGAAAGCTGAAAAAATTAAAGGTTTTGGTTGCTCTTTTTAATTAGAGATTCTCTGAAATCCTTCAGAAATAAATACATTTACGTATACGAATAAGAAAGTATAGAATAATATTTTTAATGTCTCGAACATTTGCTTGGCAGTAAATGAAAGAATTGCAAGATTTAATTTTAAATTATGAGTTGTAACTGAATGAAATTATTATTATTCTTTTTTTGACAACATTCTTTTTGCTTTTATTAAATCTACCATTTGCTTTGCTTTTTTCTATTCTACTATTTGTTCACATGCCCCCCTCCCATATATGTATATATATATATATATATATATATATATTTCAAATTTTCAATCGTTAATAAAATACTTTTTATTCATCCACTGAAGTTCAAATACATTTTTTAAACTAGCATTTGGCGTTAATACAGTTTTTTCAAATATTAATTAATTAATTAAACTAAATTAATTTTTAATACCTTAAATAGAGTTGTAACAATTTGTAATGAAAATTGAAATCAACAGGGAGTAGCCCAACCGGTAAAATGCAAGAATTTAAGTATTTTTTACCTGAAGATGAAAAATACGAGTTCAGTCCTTACGAAAATTAGTAACTTTTTGATACTTAATAAGTTTTTCATAATTATTTAATAAAAAGTAACTAAAATAAAATTTTCCCTTGTTGACCTAAGTAGGAATAAATCCAAATAAAAAAAAATTATTTGTTTCTTTGAATGCGGCATTTATTGAATGTATTTTTTAATGCGTCTTTTACATGATTTTTAATAACTAATATATCTTAAACATATATGAAATTTATTAAGTCATATTAACATTTTGAATTGATCTAGTTTTTGTCGAATTAAAACTAGCACAAAACAACAAAATTTTCTTTTTCATCTGAAATGATGTAACCTAACGCTGTAGGCGTCATCAAGACTTGATAATGGAAATTAGACGAATAATTTCATGGATAGATTATATCAGATGAATTTAGAGATGAATATTTTACGATTAATGGGGAAACATTTACGAAACTATTTTGACATAAAATGGATTTTGCATCGACATCACGAAGGAATAGATAAGAAATAACATATTACGTGAATGAATTTCTGAGATTAATTTATCGAAGTATTAAGTTATTGAGTTATTAGAATTTATTGAGATAGAATATTATTGAGTTAATAGAAATTTAACGAATTATTATTCGGTTGTTAGATATTTGTCGAAGCATTATATTATTGACATTAAATATTTATTGAAGTGATGTAATATTGTTGAATTATTAAAAGCTGACTGTATTATTAGATTACTGATTTTTAAAAAGATGCATTACTTTTTACATTATTGAATCATTTATTGTATCTTTCGAGATTTTCTGAAACATTATACGACTGAATTATTAAAAATATTATTTAATATTGAACAAATTTATCGTTCAATAGCAATTAAAAAATCGGATATAAATGCTCTAGAAGTAATAAAGGAAATATTTGAATACCGGATTGTAAATTAGAAATAATTTATTAATACATTTTGCAGTTAACGCAACTAATTGATTCTTAGATAAAGACCTACCCAGATCTAAACTGTAACATTCGAATGCTATTCGAATCAATTGGGCGTAGACTCCTGTGTTCTCATTTGACTTGTCTTAAAGCATTTAAACTGAAGTTGGTACGAAACCTATGCAAAAGCTGAAACAGAAAGTGGAAAAGCATGTTAATGACTTGTTCTAATATATTTCCACTCAAAACTGTGGCTATAACTTTCAAAACGGAATAACATATACTGAAAGTCAGAAACAGTGCAATTGCTGTGAAACATCGTGTACAAGATCCTTCAGTTGACGTCAAGTGGTGTTAATTATTTGTTTCAAGATGCCCATTGAAAGAATGGACAGCTTAAAACTTTAGTTAAAAGCTCTCCCTTCTTTTAAGAGCAATGGGATTTAAATTAATGAATTTATTATGGTGTAATATTATAGAATATTTTCTAATTATGTTATCTGAAGAGGATTCTGTGTAAATGTTTCACACATATTTGGTAGAAGAAAGGTTAGAAAGAAAAACGAAGTTTTGAACTGAGAGAAAAGAAGTAAAGATAACTAGATTAAAGTGAATGTAATCTTGTTCAGTTGAAATTCGTGATTGATAATTTTGAATTATGAATCTTGTTCACATTACGATATCCAGAATTTTTTTAAATATTTGTCTTATATATCCAAGCTGTAAGAAATTGTGAATAAAAATGCTACCCTTACCACTCTAGAGTAATGTTGAAGCAATGTAATAATAAAAATGCTGTATTGATACATATTATATTAGAAATTCATTAATTAGCATCTAAAAAGTAATATAGAAATGCTTTCTGAGCACTAAAAACAATTCAGGTATTCAAATAATTTTTAAAATATCAACTCAAATTTTTATTTGGATATTGAATTAAAAAAAAGGTTCACCTTTTTTTCTAGTCTCGTAATAAATGTTCTTTGAAACTTCTTATCTTTTGATTTATACATAACTCTCAAATCTCCAGTATAAAGAGCATGGGAATTCTACAATATGAAAATGGTTAACTGTCTTCTTTCAATCACCTGCACTTCTGCCTCAGGTGGTTTCGGCATAATTTACATAATATTTAATTATGGAGATTTTTTTTCCTTGAGAATAATTTTTTGTTTTATGTTTTTAAATTTTAACAATGTTACTGAGTTCTTTGAAAATTTCCTGACAGAATTCCTTATGGACTCTTTTTTTTCATGAAAGAAACGATTCAGTTTCGTAGCTCATTGAACTTAAGAAAGAACTGAATCGTTTTACTTTTTTTCCAATTTTCCCTACAGAAGTACATTTATTTTTTAAAATGAAGTTTTGGTTTTCTAATGAATTTTTTAGAATTTTAATATGGAAATATGCCATCTTTATATGTTGTATATCTTACAGTTTAAAGGGGAATGAACGCTTGAGCATTAATGATTCACGAATTATTTCATTAAAATATATTTGGAATGGTTTAGGTATCAAAATCCAGCGATACCGAACTGAGAGATAATGCATGTATGCCTTTAGAGCTTTTAATCACTTGATCAAATAAAATTTTGAGTCTATTTGAGAAATCAACATGCATTTAATTTTTAATATAAAATTAAAAAATAAATAAAGGAAATTTAAATAATCAACAAAAGAAATCATATTTGATGAGGAATTTTCTCCAATATTCAATTAAAAAGCATGATCTTACTTCTTCTATATATTTACAATTGAAATGATAATAACATGCATTATAAATATGACTTGCTTTTTCGCATCGAGTTTAATATCGTTTAGCATTACTGTTAGTACTTTTATAGTATCGAGAAATGAGTAAAAAATTACAGTAAGTAATAATATTTTAACTTAACAGAAAAATGAGATTAAAACATATTTTAAACGCCATAAATTTTATAATAAGCAAAGCTCTTTTAATTTAACAGTGATTTTTCTTTAGGAAAAACAAACAAACGATGCTAAATTTTTTGAAATCAAAATATCTTGAATATTTGGCATTTCCGTAATAATTGTGTATATTTAATATACTGAGTTTCAAGAGTTTTCTCGAATTCGAAAAAAATCGAAAATTTGGTTGAGTTATTTAATTTTCCTTAGTATTAGCAAAGAAAGACACATGTATTTTTTAATACTCGAAAATATTCAAACCAATTGCCACATTAAGTATTATTTACCTAATAAAAGAATTAAGACTTATTAAAGAAAAAATTATCAAAGCGATAGAATTCAAAGTATTTTCAGAATGAATTTTAATGAGTTGGCTTACTGTTGCTCACTATAGAATTTTTAAAAAGAGTTCTCAAAGCTTGAATACATAATTTAGAGTTATTTTTTAAAAAGTAAACTTTCATTTCAGTAAATGGCGCTAATTACAAGTACCGAGATTAAGAAATTTCATTTTCAGCAGAAACTTTCATTTTCGTAAAAGGTCTAATTATATATACCGAGATTAAGAATATTTATTTTCAGGAGAAAAGGAACTAAAGAAACATAAATAAATAATAAACAAACATTAATAATTAACAATAAAGAGACATTACAGATAAAGAAACGTGGAAAAAAATCACAAAATTCAATGAAATGAAATTTCACTAAAAATTTCAATTTGAGTACAAAATAATCGCTCGATTAAATAATTTTTTAACTAAATGTATGACACATAAACCACCCTGGATTTAAGCTTCTAAAATTTTTACTCAGATCAAGATAAAGTAAAATATTCGATGCACTCTGAATGAATCTTATGTTCCTAGAAGCAACAGTTATGAAATTAGTAATGGATGCTAAAAATTGTTTCAGTATATTAAATTAATTAGAGTGGCAAAAGGATATTATAATATTCTTTAACTCAATTTGTTGGAATATTGATGCAGAATTTTTTTTTTTTTCAGTTTCGAGACAAGAATTTTCTAAAATATTTTCCTACTAAATCTCTAATATTGAAACTTAAATATTATATCACTTAAAGTTTCTATTTCCTATTTAATCATATTTATTTTGAGTATGCTTTGTATTTTTTAAAGATATATCTCATTATAACTCATATCACATTTCCTGTTTGAAAATGTTTTAAATAATACAGTTTATTACAAAATCTTTCTTTTTTACCTTATACAGTGGCTTCAATCGGTTTGGAATGGGCAAATGCACAACAGCGTGGTAGCTTCAACTTTGCCAAGAAAACTGGAGGAGAGAGAGAAGGTGAGGCTTTTTATTGCTTGCCAACTGTTATTCTTATAAATAATTAAGATAACATCTCTTTCCTTTTTGCTAGAACGATTAGATCCGTGTATAGGTCTTCTGTGTGGGAACCGATTTCTCTTCTTATACTTCCCACACGTTTCTCGGAAAATCCTCTAAGAAAGGAAAGTTGATGTATTTTTGCTATTTCACTCACTTTTTCTCACAAGATGGTTAGATATCACATCAGTTCCTTTGTTAATTCTGATTTCTGAAGTGTCGCTGAACCCCTTTAAACGCAAATGGCTTAACATGCATTCGTTTTATCGAAGGTTATTAGATATAATTTGTCAGGTTTGCAGTAGGTTAGTACATTATAACTATTTTTTCTATAGATATCTTCTAGTGTATGAGTTATAGGTGGAAATAAAACTGTTTAAATTTTTACCAAAACACCTAGATATATTCAAGCTTTTTCTAAAATTCACAAAGTACAAACGACGTGCAGGCGAGGAAGATTTGCAGATTACAGAACAAGATATATCCAGGTTTTCATACATAAATAAATGATGATGAATGATACCGGATATTATGAATGATTTTAAATTTCTTCTCATTAGATTAGGTAATGGAAGTTGTTTGTTAATTCTTAAAATTAATCTCTGATTTTTTAGGTTTTTCTGAGCAGTAGTACAGAAAAATGGGAAGGCATGCATTTTTTAAAATGCAAGTTTAGATATAACTTGTCATGTTTGCAATGCATTAGTATACTATAACTATTATTCCTATTGATTTCTTCTGGTGTAGGAATTATAAGTGGTGGTAAAACTGTTGAAATTTTTAACAATATGGTATGTTCACACCTAAATGTATTCAAGTATTTTCTCAAATATACAAAGAACAAACAACGTGTAGACGAGAAAAAGATGCAGATTACATGTCCTAGAACAAGAGTCATCGTGATCCATATATAAAGTAACGATGATGAAGCACGCAATATTATGAATAGTTGTAATTTTGAATTTCTTCTTACTAATTAGACTATGGGAGTTGTTTTGAAAATAAATTTTCATAAGTCGATGCCATTAAAATAGTACAAACTATAACCCCAACTTAAGATTAAAGAGATAAAATTTGATATTACAATTTTATTCACACAGTAAACACAATTTTTTTTCTCCTATTAAATACAAATTAAATATGGGGATTTTTTAATAAGTATTCTAAAATCTCTTGCGAAATAACTGCGTTTCTAACAAAATAATAGAACTTGCTTGAAATCCTTTTTA
Organism: Argiope trifasciata; assembly: GCA_026543055.1. Classification (NCBI taxonomy): domain Eukaryota; kingdom Metazoa; phylum Arthropoda; class Arachnida; order Araneae; family Araneidae; genus Argiope; species Argiope trifasciata. The sequence goes on from JAPMOQ010033694.1 coordinate 7,351,271, forward strand.
AAAAAATTATTCCTTTGTCCGGATAAAAAAAAAGCACTTTACTCTTTTATTTGGTAGCTTATGAAGTTGTTACAGAACATCTATACATTTTGATCATCGCTTGAAATTATAGTATCCTGTAGTACCTCCAGTTCTCTGATAACGGTTGTTGAAGTCCTATTTATACCCTGAATTCGACGGCTTAATGGAAGCAATCAATTCAAAGATGCCTTTCAGAGGCAATAAAGCTGTGCTTTTACTGGCTATGTTCAATCAAAATATCAATAACCGAGCTTTTAGTATCTAAGAATTTCGATATGTCAGTAAGAACTAGCATTTACAGTTATTTGTCTATCCCTTGAATTGGTCATTTAATTTAAAGAGGTAGGAAATCTTGAGAATAAACAAAAAAAATACACATTTGTTTTTTTTATTCCCACAGAAGAAAAAACTAACAAAAACAAAAAAGAAATAATAAATAACTATTCTAAATGTTATTTCTGCTTTTAATATGAAGAATGAGAATTTCTGTATACTGATATATATAGAACGAAATGTACAAAGTCTATCTATGAATTCTAGCCTATTGCAAACAAGATAGTTCATCAGTAAGACCAATTTCATTTAAATGGGCAATCAAAGAATTTTGCATACATTTAAATATTTATTTTTTCCTCAGGATAGCATAGCATAAAAGTTCAACAATATTTTCCGAGGATGCTGATTTATGAAAAATAGGTTTTAATACTAATATTCCGCTTCCAAATTAGAAATAATCTGTTATGGCTGGGTTAAGCATAAACTAGATTTTTTTGAAACGGACAAAAAGAGCAGCAGATGTAAATTTGTTATTCTTTGATTGTTTTGTGTTTTATCTTGTCCCATCACATCCAACACTATGCTTCAGCTGCCATCTGTATATTCAACTCTAAACCTTTAATATATGTTCTGAAACTTTTTTGCTTTGGCGTTTACCACCTTTAAGTTTGGTCTATCTTTATCACATCTGCATATGTTTTTGCCACAAAATTCAAATCGCATGCCCACCTATGTAGTTTCTTTTAATTTACTCAATCTCGATTCTCATTTTTTTTTCATTTGAAGATGAGCAAGGTTATCTAAATAAAATGTAATGAATATAATGAAACTACTGAAAATAGTTTAGAATTTAATTGAAAGATTCCTAAAAAACAGTATTTATTCAATTAGAATTTCGTTGTAGAAATATCCCCTTCTCCGAAAGTAACTAAATACTTAAAAAGAAAATTTTTATAATTTTTTTCTATCAAGATATTTGTTATAATATATAGAAAAAAGGTAAAAAAAGAAAATCGTTACACAGTGTAAAACTAATTTTTTTTTTTCTGATAAGAATTGTCGGTTAGAGGAAAAAAAATTAAAAAGTTTAAACTACTCATGAGATAAACTACATAGTAAAAATAAGAAAATACCGCATTAAAAACGTATTTGTTGAGGACTTTCGAAGATGTGCCTTAGTTTTTTACAGACAGAAACTTCTATAAATAAAAGCTGTTACAAGAATGTAGTGTTGTGTTATGAGGCAATAATGACAGTTAAAAAATACTTCTCCCCTCGGTATAAAGACGATATCCTATTTTTTCGATGTAGAATTCGCTTGCGATTATCAACCTGGAAAGTTTTCTTCTCTTTTTCCAATTTAGACTTTCAATAATGGCTTTGAAGTAATCCTTTGACCATTTAAAAAAATTTCATTGCTGCTAAGATGTATTATCAAAGTCTCATAATCTTTACATCGTGACTCTAAAAATCTGGAAAGATTATCTCGCTAGAAATAAGACTTTTTAGGAAAGGGATTTCTTTCGGAATCTAAGAAAAATCAAAACCCTAACTCCTGTGTAACTACTCTAGGAGGGATGCCAAACCCTTTTGAATTTAACTTGCTAATAACTTGTTAATAATTAACTTGCTGTAGAGTTTTTAGAATTGTTGTGAATTATTTTGTTAATTGCTTTTGACAGAAATACATTAAAGGTATTTAAAATTTTTCATTGTTAGATGATGATAAAAAATAATGTGAAGTTTGTTTTAAGATAATTATATTTAGATCCTTACTTTCCTTTAATAATTATATTAGATCCTTTATCCTTACTTTCTTGAGAGTATTTTGTACTGTATAGAGGGAACGAAAAACAGACTTCTGAGTTTAAAAATTATTTTTTTTCCATCTGTTCTTCCCACATGATACCTTAAATTGGAAAGACAGAGTCAATACTTTGTATTCTATTCAAGCTCCAATTCAATAATTTTATCCTCTATCGTATCATTATTAATCAACAAACGTTTACAGTGTGTTGAATAATTTTTTCTCATTACACAACCTTTTATAATTGCTATTCCTTAAGTTATGTTTCTAAAGCTCCTTATGAAACATTTATACTTTGCGGCGTGACACAGTTTCATTCCATGTTTTCAAGTTTTATAGTGATTGTTGCTCATAAAGTGGCGTATACATTAATAATGTTGTTGAGCAACATTGTTTCGCTGCGTACATTCAAGACGATGGCATTAAATAAAACGCAATCAAGATCTGATGGCATTTTATTTAATGTCATCAAATTTTTTTTTCCTAAATTACAAAAAATGAATAATATCTGCTTATTCTTATCAATGAAAACCATCTTTTTAGCAATTAAAAATCAATTAGTAATCTAAGGGTGTATAAAAGTATTAGAAACTTTGTGGTATAATTCGAAGTTTAATTATATCTATTCTATAATATTTCAAAAGGAAAAGAAAACTTTCAGAAAAGCAGGAAAATGAACATTGATAACGATTATAAAAGAATGGATACCTTGATGAAAAGGAAATATTTTCACTATTAAGACAATCCCCTATAGGAAATCGATGGAATTTTTTTTTTCTCATTTTACTTTCTTTTTTTTCCGATTCTGACTAAGAATGTTCTATACTTCTTATCACTTACATATTAAGATATTGATTTATCCCCAAGGATAGCAACAGAGCTAAAATATATGAATATCAATAATTAGATTCAAAATGTCAAAGAAATGCTCCTAATTTATGTAAAAATTGTCTAAAACGCATATTATTTACATATCAGTTAGGAACAGATCAAGCATAATTTATTGATTTTGTTATATCTCTTTAAAGTCACCAATAAAACTTAAAGACCGAAGCAAATTTTCAAAAATCACTTAGTGCATTTATCATCAAAATTATTTATAGCAAGAAGTTTTTAACTAATGAAAATGTCCTCATCAATTTTTTTCAGTTAGGCTGTGGAAATTGTTTGTGTATATTTTGAAACCATTGGGATGGATTTTATCATAATTATTCATAAATTCTTTTACATATAAATGTGAACGAATAACGTTCTTTTTAACAATATAAGAACATTTTAAATATTTTTTTAACTTGCAAAATTGTTCGTTCTTTGGCTACTTATTTTTGATACAATGTTGATTTTTCAGCCCCACTGTCTCATTCACACAGGAAACAGCATTTTGTATAACCTAGTTGCATACCTATCAGAATTATAATAACTTTGAAATCTGCATATATGTTCTAAATGTTGTTTCGACTTAAACAACATTTAGAACATATATGTGCAGATATATATAAATATGTTTCTTATGTAAACATAATCGATTGCTTATAATGCGAAAAATCGAATTTTGTTATTCAGGAATATGCTATTGGAACAGATAGTAGCCATTTTCATTATAGAGTAACAATATCTTCAAACTATTTTTTAAGCCATAGAATAACAATCGCCATTTTTCTATTGACGTTTTAAAACATACATTAAACTACTTATGTTATTACAAAAGCACAGATCATCTTTTGTGGGAAAACACCCGAATATCGATTTCAGAAAACAGATATGTTAATGTTTCTTTTTGAAGGAGACTTCAAGCAAAATTAATTGAAGTTAATTCTGTTTTTAATCTCCTTTAATATGTTGTATTGCTGTAATGAATAAAAAAGTATAATTGTAGACCAAGCATATAGAAATGAAAAATAAAATACATCTAATATAGCTTTTCTATAGCCTATATGATCCAAAATTTATAAATGAAGTTCTTAAGAATGGTGAGTAATAGAAAATTTTTACAAACATATTCATTTGCAGCATCCTGAAATCTATAAGAAATACCTAATGTACTTAGAGGAACAGTAATTTTGCTAATATTTAATTATAAGTGTAGTGTTCCGAATAAATTACATTAGTATAGGAAATTCGGTTAAGTTTAATAGTGTTGTTCGTAAATTAAATAATGTTAAGTGATAAGCTTCGTAGCATGCTTAATAATTCTATATTACTTTTACATTTAAATCCAAACAAAACAATGATTTGTAAAATATAAAATGCAATCTAAATTCGAAAAAAGAATATAAAGATAAAGAGCGAGAGAGCCTTAATGGACATACTTATAAATAAGCCATTATTTCCCAACAAACAGATCGTTCATACTATTAGCGAAAATAAATATAATTACTAACTGTAAAGAAATAAGTGCACTCTGCAGAGTAGAAACGAACCAAGTGCATTTTGTTGCATTCTATTTTGAATTTTAAAGCACTTAGTATAACATAAATTAACTCTTCCTGAGTAGAGAAAATCAAGATTTTACATTTTAAAACTCATTTAAGAGTTAGATTTTTCTAAACATCTTGTTTGCAGCAGTTCTTTAATTTTTAGCTCTTACTAATTACCCAGAAATGTAAGTTTAAAAGTATAAAACTGGACTATTATAAGCATAAATAACATGAAAAAATTATTATCTTTGACTGTAGAAAATGGATTTTATATTTTTATATTAAAAGAAATTGAATTTAAAATCAACCTTTTAAAATGAATAAGCCCATTTTATCTGATCGCATTTGATATTTATTTTCCAGTAAGATTTTCGAATTCATTAAAATTGAGTTACTTGTGAGATTGCATGATTCTGACATAAAAATGATATATTTTCAAAATGATGAAAGTACGGCCTTGTAATTTTATTATAGTCATTTAAAAAATAACATTGTAGTTTTTTAAATTAACCATAATAAATTTTCAAATCTATAATCAATGCTATAAATTCAAACTGATAGCTTAAAGAAATCTATACTATATGTCCTCTATATTTCAAATTCACTCTTTGCAGTATGCCAATGATTACATATCTATAAAAAAACTGGTGTGTACATATTAAAAAAGTGAACTGAAAAATGTACTTGATTTGTTAGTGATCATCATATTACATACACTACTGTACATAATTACATCTTAAAAGTTATTTCTAAAAACTTTCAAATTTAGAAGATATAAAAGTGTTCTAATTTTAAAGTTTAGTGCCGAGTTATCTTCTTTTTTAGCAACAGAAAATAGTATGTATGTTTTTTATCTTATTCAAAACGGTTTAAATTGAATCTTGAAAAGACAAGTATTGTAAACTGGTACTAGTGACAGCTACTAGTTTACATTTATTATTATTGTTTAATCCTTGTATTATTTAAAAAATAATTCAGAATTTCTTTTATTATTAATTATTGTTTTCTGTTTCAGAACAATGTACTTCTTAATTCTGCCTTGTTTTGATCTTTGCAGTTATATCAAATTCAGTAAGTCAAACGTTTCACCCAGCAAAAGAAAAAAAATAGAATGCAAAAACTGATCTTTATGACCATATATTACAACAATCACAAATAGTATACAAAAATTTGAGCATAGATGCTGCTAATATATGAAAATACTTTTCATCAGTTAAATGTTTTGAAGTATTTCGGCGTACCAGATTTTGATATAACGGTGACGACTGAATACTTTTAGGATTACCACTAATAAAATTCATGAAATTTAAGTAAAATAATGCTGAATTTAAAAATTCAATGATGTCTTAATTTCTTAATAAAAAGTGTTATCATTAAGTATTTTATCAAATCCATTCTCATGGTATGTTTTTTTGCAGGTGATCTGACTCCATCTGCCATCGCTGGAGTTAGCATTGCCTGTGTGGCTGGAGTTGCAGGGTTGTTTGTCACCGTATTCTTCTGCTATTATGTATATAGACAGCAGAAACAGCATGACAGCAGTTTTAACAACTCTTTTGATCCTTCTCGGAAAATTTAGATAAAATGTCACTATTCACTTTGCATACTCCTAAACACATATTCTGTCATCGAGTTTATATTTGAAGTTACATTGGAATCATATAAGTCATGCCTTTATTTGGTTTTATTATATGCATATTAGAAAGAAATTTCTCATTGAATTTCATAGAACTTTCATCGTCAGTGAACGTTCAACTTTTAAAGAAAAAAGAAAGTGTTTGAAGAAAAATTTTTTAGACATAAACATTATGATTGATTTATAACATTTTTTTAATTCATTATTTTTTTTATCACTTAGTTATTTAGAATTTATGATGCAATTTCTTTAGTTTCATGTAAATGAAGACACCACATGGAATTAAATCTTGTTTACAAATATGATTATAATACAAACAATTATTCATTGGAATAACAGGGGAGAAATCCTCTTTAATGCTAATTTGTAAGACTTCATCATCTTTATGTAGTTATTATTATTTTGTTAGTGTGATGATAAGTATATTAAATGATATGCTGTAATAAAATTATAATGTTTTTTAATTCGTTATTTTTGAGTACATAATTATGTAGAATTTATAGTACTATTTATTTAGATACATGTAAATGAAGACTCCACATTGAATTAAATATTGCTTACAAATATGATTGCAATACAGACAAATATTTATTGGAAAAAGAGAGTTAAAATCCTCTTTAATGTTAATTCAATTTATGAGACTTCATAAACTTTACGTAGTTATTAATTATTATTGAGTTAGTGTGATGATAAGTGTATTAAATAATTTTGATTCAATAAATATTAGAAGTACGTATTTTTAAATTTTCAAATTTTATTTCCATAATTGCATCAACACATGTTACATCAAGTATAGTTAAACTTTAAACTTTAAAATAAGCGTTTAAAACTTTTTTTTTCACTTCTAACAAACAAAGAAAAAATAAGACCAGTAAAATTTCCTATTTTTTGCAAATTTTAAAAGATTAGAAGAAATTGAATTACTGTAAAGAAATAAATTGGATAACTGTTCCTAAACTTATTGGGGAGACAAAAAGCCTATTAAAGTCTAAGTGCATGTTTATACTTGAGTTTTAGTACCAAACGATTGCTTTCATTAAGAAGGATTAAAAAATATTCAATTTTTATTTCTTATCCTTTTTGAGCTCAAGTTTTGGAAAAAAGTACAAAATAAAAAAATATTAATCAACCTCAAAAAATGCTTAGAAAATTGGAAAAGAAATATCTATTTGACCTATAAATGGTGAGAAGCATGCATAACTAGAGATTTGAAATACAATATTTGATGAATAACTTTTCATGGAAGACGCATTTTGATGATTTATTTGATGATGCGGTTAACACATAAAATATATTATTTTCAACTAGATTTATTTGATATGCTTTCAATTCTGAAGGTTTGCCGATTGATAAAATTGCAGGCTAAAAATTATTTTTTGTGTAAAATTGTAAATTAATCGACAAAATTATTAGTTATAAATAATACATTGGTTAAAATATAAAATGTCTAAAAACTGAAGCAGACAAGAATTTTTGGAAGAAAATGAATAAGAATTGAAAATAAATGAGTTCCTTTTTCCGACATTAAGACAAAGTCTAACTTTTCCAAAAAACGTGTAGCAGCTTGTATAATGGTAGCACAGAAATGAAAAATTAAACTACTTCAGTTTTTATGCTTTGATATTTAAGACGCAATAAATAAAAACGACTCATTCAATTTTTAGCCGTTGAGATATTATTTCCAATTTAAAAGTAAAAAAAGATACATGCAAAATAAGCTGTAAAACATTATGGATGCTTGATATAAATGACTTTTTTTAAAGGAAACAACGACTTTGAAACATTAGAAAAGTATCTGAAATCTTTACATGTTTTTGTTTAATTTGACTCTTACTTTATTTATAAAAATAGCGTTTTGTACACGAATTCTTCATTCGTTTTCTGAAGTACTATGTCTTCGAAATTGTGTACATTTATATGTTTTCCGTGACATTAAATTTTTGGACACAACTATAAGGCAAAAGATTCATTAAATTAAATTTTGATCCACACGAATGTACCACCTGGGCTTGAATTCGATAAAATATAGATTTCCTCTCAATTTTTCATTTTAATCTTTTCAACATTTATGTTTTTATGCTTACAATAATAAATTATACATTAATGACTATAAAACTGGAGATAATTGAAATGAAGATTTTATAGTGTTCTAATAAAAGTCAGTTTTTAAAACCAGATTTATTTCATCACAAATTTATCCAACCATTCAAGACTTGTAAGAAAGAAAAATTCAACAGAGAGCTTCGGTAAATTTAACAAGCCAGATTTTAAAATGTAAAATATTTATTTCCTGTAATTGAAATTAGGATTGTGAAATGAAACATGCAATTACCTGCATTATATGCAACAATTTTGAAAATTCTAACAATAAGCGTGATACTACGTCTTCATTATAAATTATTTTTTAAATGATAAAAATTAGCATATAAAATATATAAAAAATGTTTTAAAATTTAAAAAAAACGTGGTGCTTCAGAAGCATTTCACCAGAAACTCGAATCTATGTAATTTTATTATGAGGCGTTGTCGATAATGTACTTAAATATATTTACTTTGTATATAAATTATACCGTATAACGGTCTACTGAAATAGTAGCTGAATAATTTAGCTCTACAACACCCAGATGTTCTTCTGTGTGGATGTAGATGGAATCTCACAGTTTTTTAAACTCCAGAAAAACTATATTGTTACGGATTTCCTATATCCTAAAATCCGTCGGGTTCGTTTTTTTTTTACCTTGTTTATAGTGGGTGTGTATGGTGTTAGATGACAATGAAGAGCACATAATGATCAGTCTTTTAGTTGACGGACACAACACAGACATTTATTTACAGGACGAAGTCAGGACAGCACAAAGACGACAATTATTTACACACTGCTATGTACAGGAGACAACTATTTACAGCCGAAACGAACACACAGGACAACACACTGCAGATAGTAATCCACAGGCAGAAATTCTGTAGTGACAATGTCCTCAGAGCGGCCAGACAGGATTCAGCCTGAGAGGGAATCTTTAAGGGATTCACTTTACACCTCCTGGGTCCATCCAGAACAGGTTGAACTATTCCTTTGTCTCTTCTTGCCTTTGCTGTCGACTCACTACTTCGCACAACGGGACTATTCCTCAATTCGGGACAGCTCCGTTCCCGACGACGACACAACGGGCTACGATACACGACGCGGGCTTCGTCAGTATATGCCGCACAATAGTCTTCCGTTCAGGACTCCTCAGTTCAAGACCTCTATATCTCTAGGTCTTCTCGATAAACTCCGACACGTTACTTGTCTTCTTCGTTGAACACTAGATCGTTCAGCTCCGTCTTCTCTCCACTGCCGCACTTCGGCTTGACTAACTTGATTCTTCTTCAGATCTCCTTTCCCTTTTCTCCGCTGCTCCGCTTCGACTTGACTGACTCTTACTGACTCCCCGCAGCCTCCTGCCTTATATATACCCGCGGTAGGAGGGGCTAACATCTTCTGGATCAATCAGGAGCGTTCTAGCTGGATCTCGGATCCTAGTGGACGGATGGGGAAAATTCTCGATGTCTCGGGTACTTTCCATTTTGTCGCCAAATTCGTCGCCAAGTCGCCAAATGGTCGCCAAGCCTTCGGACCTCTGACGTCACACCCATTCACTATTCAATACATATTACTGCCAATCTGTCTTCCTTACGATGACAGTAATAGTGTGGGAAAGCAAAACCACAGGTTCGTAACAATATGATACTTCTTAATTGAAAAATACAGGGTATCCGAAAAGTATGACTACATTAAAAAATTAATTACAAAAAAGGCCCAAAAGTATTTCTTTGCTTTTTTTGTTCCATTTGTAATTTTTTATCGGATGATTTCAATGTGAGTATCATTAATCGAGAGCAACACACCGAGTTTATGCGAGATTTCTAACCATGTTCTATAAAGCATTGCAGGACCAACATTCTGAATAGTCGTTGCAATTCGACATTGGTGTTACGAATTAGAGATTGGTAAAGAAGATTTTTCACATATTCCTATAAGAAGTCCAAAGGTACTATGTCTGGAAAGACGTTATGCTCGTATAGATTGCAGACTTCCTTTTCCATTCCATCTTCCGGGGAAGTTTTCGCCCTTTCAAACTTTAGTGCAACATTATGCAGGAAAATGATATTATTTCGGATTTCCGATCCGTCTGTTTCATTAATGTGTAGGGGTATATAGTGTGAGGTAAACACAATCAATCAGTCCTTAAGATGAAAACCACAAAGACGACATTTATTTATAAGAAGACAGGACAGCAGAAAGACAACAAATGTTCACAGACGATAATTATATACAGCCGAGATGAATACACAGACAACACAGCAGCACTCTACAGCAGACAAGAGCCCACACGAAATTCGGTAGTGACAACGTCCACAGCACACAAAGCGGTCAGGCAGGATTAATCGTGAAATGTGATCCTAGGAGCTTCGCTTTACGGTCACTCCAGACGGCTGAACACTTTGCTATCTCTTCTCCATTTAGCTGCAGACTCACTACTTCAATTCGAGACTACTCCACATTTCAGGATTACTTCACAACTACCCGATTCAGGATTCTTCTCATCGTCGATGATGTGGTTTATGCAGCGCCTAACCCTTCAAGTTGGACTTGATCACCGGTAGATGACAAATTAAGATGGGCCTGACTTTCAATAAATGGCGTTACCGGCTTCAATGTAATCTGAAGATGGAATAGGCAAACCGAGGTACAAGTGAAGAGAGAACTGCAAAGTCTGGCGTGGTCGAGAGTGCAAGGGAAGCGTTGTCCAATCGTAGGAGCGGGATCATGGAGCAAACTCGTGAGGGCCAATTAGAGCTAAGTCACTGGTAGCTGGAAAGAAGGTCTCTAGATTGAAGATTCTACCGAAGTTTTGGGATCAGGCATGGTGCTTTGTCGGACCAATCGGACTCAGCTTTAGAGTGCCGGTCTTTTATAGTTCCCGGGAAGCGGTGATAAACGATTCTGGACCAATCAGCGCGTATCTGGACGTATCTCGGTTCATATTGGATGGATCGTGAAAATACTGGAAGCTTCGAGAACTATAAATTTTGTCAAGAAATTCGTCGCCAAGCTATGGGATTACTAATAGGACGCTTGATAACATCCAATGCAGATGACCTTGCTGGGAATCAACTTTACAGGTTTGTAACAATATGAAAAACCTTGCCTTATATGAAAAATTCCACTTTTTGTAACATTTTAATTTATTTCAATGATTTGTAATACTGATTATAATAAATATTTATTTTAATATTTATTATAATTAAATATTTTTGTAATATTTTACATGTAAATGCTTACATCAAGGCTTTACATTTCATTAAATAAAAACTTTAATCTTTTTTTATGTAAGAAAAAAAAATGTAAGCGTACATTTTTATTTATTTTAAATTCATTTTTGAAAGTGTAGCCATGCTTTTCGGACTTCCTGTATTATACGTTTTTGCTGTAGGAAACATCCTCTTAATCTTGTTACTTTGTATATGCACTATATTTTCTTGTCCCATACCATTTGTTTTTCTTTATGCCTAAAGTCATTTTGCAAAAGCAAAGACAATTCATCTTTTCTATACTCATTTTGGGGTAATAACACATAATATTTCACGTAATATTTCATATCTAAAACACATAATATTTTAATATCCTAAAGTCAAATTTTTTCTCTCATTTTGTTACTTAATAAAAAATGAATAAATAATAAAGAAAAAAAATGAGTAATTGAATAAATTATTTCATTCCAACCAGTTTTAAAATTCTAATTTTGTTTACCATTCAATTGAATTAAGAAAGTATCTGAAAGTAAAAAATTTCGAAAATTGAGTTAGAAAAATTGAATACAAATTAAGTAATTTATTTGAGGTTGTCCTTTAGGGGTTATTACAGAAATTTCTAGTTAATACTTTTCAAAATATTTTTTAAAAGAAAAACAGTGGAGAACTAAGAAAAGCCTGTCATAAATAACTTCAAAAGTCTTTTCCCAAAAGCAAAAATATTTTATTAATTTAATAAAATTTTAATTATTTAGAAATAGAATTCAATTATATGAAATAAAACAATATATATGTCTAAATTAAATATTTTATTAAAACTTTTTTTTACTTGAAGAATAGAATATAAAAATAAATTATTTACGACCGATTTTGAAAACAGTAAAACTCAAAATTGAAAATCAGATTTTGTTCATTCTCTCACATTTAATATAATTTAAAAATACTAAAGGAAAGTATTTTTTAGCATATTTTATCAAATGGAATTCTTATTTAAACGATTATTTTTTAGTATGTAAATAATATTTCACTGTGAATTAAGCAATTTGAAAAGAAAATTTCAATAGGGTGTCAAAATAATATACTAAAGTAAAAAAGTATTAAAATTCAAAGGGTAATATTTTTCAATTTGTATACTAAGAAATTTAACGAAGAAATGTTAAAATACTGCATAGAAATATTTAATTTAAAATGGTGTAAATATGTTTATATGACTCTCGAGTTGACTGAATTAATGAATTAGAGTCGATTTCAAGATATAAAAGTCGAAGATTAAAAAAAAAAAAACAACACAAAAATGAAATTTGAAGGAAATACTAATACAAAGAAATAGTTCCTTAGAAATATATAGCATTCTTTGAAGGGAAGGAAATAAAAGTACTTATTTACAAACCAGAATTTCCAAACACAAAAATCATATTTTAATTTCTGATACATGCGCCATATTTGCTTTTATTAAAAATTCTGTTGTCGACTTTAGTAACATAAAAGAGATTATACTATGCATTTTGCATTTGAAAGAAGCATTTTAAGTGGGAAGAGAATAAGAGATATTTATTGAAGATATGAAACTTGAGACTAACAGTGTTTCAAAAATATTTGGGTGATGCTTTTATTTCGCATATCTAAGAATTTTGAATATGAAACATTTCGTATGTGTTTCTTTTTTTAAGATTTGTTTACATTTGTTAACGTTTAGAATACATATGATTTTATTTTAGCTTATAAACATTTTATTGTAATATTCGAGACAAACATAAACAATTAAAATAAAAAAACTGCAAGTCAGAGATCATATTATTTTAAATCTGCAATTACTTATGATAAAATTGCAAAATAAGGATCTTAGCTTAAATCTTTAAAGCTGTCACTTAGATTACTTAAAAACAGAGAAAAAATCCCTAACAAAAAGATAGATGAAGCTGTTGTTTCAGTTTTTATAAAGATGAATTGCTGCAGGAAGGACAAGAACTTAATCAACAGTTAAGAAAATTAATGCATCTTTCAAAAAATATATGATATATTATTCTTTAGTTTTTTCAATTACTTCAAAATCAAGATATTTGGGGAATTATTTAACGAATAATTTATTTTATTTAAATACGCAATAGTGTTATTTAAATGTATATAGTAGCATTTTCATTTGAATATTTGTAATAAATAACATATAATTTATTTTCGTTTAATTATATGGAATTTGTTATCGTTATGGGCCATTTAAATTTGATTCCATGTTTTATGTTTAGTTTACTTACTTTACTAAAAAATTATAGAATGAAATTAACATGTAAATGGCAGAATTTTTTTTCTTGATTCTTTTAGTACTAATGCAATATTTTGTTTGGTATTTTTCTGTTTATACAATCAAAGTTAACATTTTCATAGATGATCGTTTCAAATGAAAATAATCATATGACTATAAAAAGGGATGCATTCTTTGCCTGCTGCGTTTTTATGATCTGCATCTTTAGGAGACTTATGGTCATATATAATCAAAAAATTTACAGAAAAATAAGCGGATATACATTCCATGGAAATTCTTTAAAGATATCAAAAATATTTTTATGAATTATATTATAAAATGAAGATAAACTCATAATTAGATCTTAGAGAGTAATGAAATAAATATTAGCATGGGTTTGGAATCAGAATAACATGAAAAGTTATGAAGCAAATCCATATGTTATCCTAATTTGAGTGAAAAAGTGCTGGCTCAAGTTCATCGTTGTAATTTGACTTTGATTCGTATATAATCGCAAACGAAACGGATAATAATAGGATATGCACTCCAGTAAAATTCCTTAAAGATATCAAAAAATATCTTATATAATTTCATTATAAAATGAAGTAAACCTATAATTAAATCTTGACAAATACTGAAGGAAATATTAATATGGGTTTTGTAGCAGAATAATAAGAAAAATTGTGAAGCAATCCATAATTTTATCATCACTAAAATGAATAGATTGCTAACTCAAGTTCGTCGTTGAATTCCGACTGCGATTCGTATATAACTTCAAACAAAAACGATAAGAGGATGTGCATTCCAATAAATTATCAAATGAAATTATCAACCAAGTTATCAAAAAACATATTTATGATTTTTTTTATAAAATGAAGATCCATAATTAGATCTTAGCGAATAATGAAAGAACTATCAATTGAATCAGAATATCATCAAAGTGTGAAACAATCCGTAAATTTATCGTCATTTAAGGGAATAGAGTTCTGGTTCAAATTCTTCGGTATAATATGATTTAATATCTCGAGGTCGATCTCAAAATTGCCTTGAAGGTACTTTGAATCTGGATGTTAATTTAACAAACTTAGACCGAATTTGTAAATTAATTTTGGGAATTTTCCTTCATATTCTAATTTTGATACATTAATTTAAATTACTAAATACAAGAATTTTATTTTGCGAATGTATTTTTTCTTTGATATGTGTTTATCAAATGCATATGGTATATCAAAATTCAATGCAAATTTTTGTCTCTAGAATAAAAATGAATGACTAAGATACTGTATTCTACGTTAGAATGTTGCAATTAGATATAAGATCTAGTAACAGAATATTGAGTAAATAGCAGGTTTGGTACAAAATAGCATTCGATCCTTTTCAGAACTTTTTGCATAGTATTCATGAATTTCAATGAAAAGTATTAGATTCGTAGAAGGTTTAGTACCAAATAGCATTCAATCCTTTTCAGAACTTTTTGTATACCATTTATCATAAATTTCAATTAAAAGTATTGGATTCGTCTATTTCATAAGGATGAATAATTGAAATTCTATAAAGATGACAGTTTTTTTTAAGGGAGAGAATCAATACTTTTTTCTTATGTCAGACATGAATTTCAGGTGAAATCACAAATTCGTGAGCTGTCTCCAAGCACCTTGTCAGGGAAAAGTTCCCCGGTGCACAAAAGCAATAGCACAATTCTCCAGCTCATCGCTATTCCTGACCAGAGCAATGGCTAGTTTCATACATGTACACCTCGATCTATACAAAGACATTTATTATTATTCCCCCCTTTATGTATGACGACAAACGGTCATATTTTCTTGCTGCTCTCTACGAAATTCTGCTGGCCTTCAAAGACTCTCGCTTCATGTGAAGCACGTACCAATAAAAAATTCAAGCAGTTAAAGGAATAAGGATGGGGTAAAAATTCTGAAGGAAAACACGGCCCAGACTGTGAATGTGGTCCTGTTCGGATATAAGATATATATATATATATATATATATATATATATATATATATATATGTAAGGACTTGATCTTTTTTGAGAAATAGGACAAATGAAATGCAATCTGTTAGAAGAAAAATGGGGAAGATTTTGTTCGTCTTCTTTTGAGTGATGTCAGTCAAAGCCTACTAGAGTTCTCAAATGCCTGCCCTATGATTGATGTGCCGTTTATGCTTGTAACATTATTTTAAATACAGTGAATTTCAAAGGAGTATTTCCTGGATTTTTTAAATTTATAATTAGATAAGAAAAAGTATGGTTAGAGATAATTATCTTGCCAATATGAAATGATATAAGCTAATAACTTTTTTAAACAACGTAATTAATCAAAATCAATTTCTCATATCTATTCCTTGTTATAGGATTAAGGTTAATAAAATGTGTTTTGTTTAGAGAGAAAGGAGAAGGATTTTACATGTGTTCTTTTAAATGACATCGGTCTAAACCTATGAGAGCTTTCAACACCTAGGATGAAGAGCAGCTAATTTTTGCAGCTTTCTGTAAACTTCCTACTTCAAAACACAATATTCTTGAATTACTTTCTCTAATTAATCAAAATCAATTTCTCATATATATTTTTGAGAATTAAGAGGAATAAAATGTTCTTGGTTTTGGAAGAAAGGAAAAGGGTTTTATTGCTATTCTTTTGAATGACATTAGACTAAACTGCCAAGTTTTCAACATTTGTCTCAACATTTGAGCATTGATGAGAATATGAAATAATGTAAATCGATATTTTCTTTAAGTTAAGTCATTAATTAAAACCATTTACAGTACTTTTTCTTATTTTTTCAAGCCATTAACTAGTTGTAAGTTGAGGTGAAATTATTCTGGGAATGTTGATTCATATATTTCCGTTTTAATACACCATGAGTTAAGAAACAGCAACATCAGCCCTCTAATAGATGCAGTGATTTTTTGTTGTTGCTTTAAGCGTTAAAGGTAGTGCTAATATGCTTTATTTTGTTTCCACTTCAATCAAACTGTTAATCAATTAAAATTAAATTCTTTCTTGGTTTTTTAGATAATAAATTAATCATATTTTGAGATGAAGTTATTGTTGGAATGTTGATCCAAATATTCCTACGACAAGGGGACACGTATTAAAAAACTATACTATAATAAATAAAAAACCCAGAAAAGAATTATCCATTCATCTTAACTCTATTCTCCGTAAATTTAAATATAAGGGGATTAGAAATTGGTATAATTTATTTTAAATTAATGATTTACCTAATTTAAGGAATATTTATAATTTTTTCTTGAATTTGCAGATATTTTGAATTTTAAATGTCATTGACTTTTGCAAATTTCAATATTTTTGGTTAATTAACTGAAAATTATTCTTACTTTTATCATAAATTTCTTCTGTTTGATTGCCTTTTAAGTGAGCCATAGGATAACTTTTAAAAACAATTAGTAAAATTTACGTAAATACTTATGGCTCAGTAGGGACTTGGTCAGCATTCGGCAATTTCTCGCTAAATTTAGCGAAAGAAAGACAATATAGAAATTTCAAGAAACATTTCGTTAGCTTAAAAATGATATAATGGTAAGTATGTATATATGGCGGAGTGGTAAGGTTAACACTTAGAATGTATTTGCAAATCTTGAAATCGTAAAACTTGGCGAGTATCGCCAAGTTGGCGAGTATTCGCATAATAGTTGTGCATGTTAAAATGTTATTTAAGCATTATTGATTTACAACAAGAAGAAATTGAAGTATTAAGGTATTTTGTTTGCAGAATATTAACTACAATGGCTACTTCTCCCTGCCTAATTAAGGTTTCCGGATTAAATTTGATTGATTAGACCGCCGATACAGCAACTATGGGACTAAGGTTGAGCTATAAGTGTCATCATCGACAACGGTATAACCCTTCATCTGGGAATCACTTCTCATCAACGACAGAAGGCGGCCAACATCCATTATTTCTGTATCTACCAGAGTGGTGAGAAC
The DNA here is from genome assembly GCA_026543055.1 of Argiope trifasciata. Taxonomy (NCBI): domain Eukaryota; kingdom Metazoa; phylum Arthropoda; class Arachnida; order Araneae; family Araneidae; genus Argiope; species Argiope trifasciata. Next base: position 7,368,931 of record JAPMOQ010033694.1, read on the forward strand.
CAACTACCATGCAAAAAGCTTTTCATCCTTATTCCTGAGGTTCCCCCAGTGGAAGAAAAAGAACATAAAAAATAAAGTATTACTTACTAAACCTTTTTTAGATAAGGAACTATTACGAAAAAATGCCAGTAAAGATAATCAAAAAGCTTAAAAGTAGTCTTAAAGAGAATTTTTTTAAACTTTCAGTCATACCAAACAGAGAAAGTACAGAAATCTTCACAAAAATTTGACATACTTGAATCCGAAAAAACAATTTTAGAATTGCATATATCTATCTTTTTGTGAACACAAAAAATCACAATCCAGATATTTGGTATGTGGTCTTTAGGCCAAAATTGTTGATTTCTTGTAAAATTTGACCAAAATTCATTTTAGACTTGACTGTCTGTTTCTCCTAGTACGCAAAAGCTATAACTCACCAATGCAAATGTCAGATGGTAAAAATTTGACATTTAAATGTTGGAATTGTTTGTTTCTATTTCTTTCTGTTCGAGAGAATATAAAAAATATACTTCACAAACGCAGCAACCTAGATGGATGAAATTTAGTATGTGATTTTGAAACTAAATGCGTTTATTTGTGTGAACCTAATCAGCGATAGAGAAGTTCTTGATTTGCATCATTGCATAGTGAAAAAATAATGTACTATATTATGATTTTTGCTCTAAGAAGCTTAAATTAACTAGCAGCGCCTTGATTTTTTAAAAAATTATGATGATCTTTCTTACTTATGTGCTTGTTTTTTAAATGCATTGCATTAATTTTTGTACAAATTCAGACGTTATAAATTTTGCAAATTAATTTATCTTCTCCTTTTTAATAATTTGGCTTTGGGCGATGTCCTTATTAAATATTCCGTAGATCATCGACTTCACTGAAGAAATGAAAACAGCATACTTCTTGAAAATGCATTTATCATTTATTTAATCGAAATTCAATCATTAGTTTTGCATTAAATAAAATACTTCTTTCCAACTTTTGAGGAAGAAATAAGACTCGAGGCATTCATTACTAAATCAATCTAAATATTTAATGCAAAGAGCAGAAATTTTATCAATGGAAAACTAATTTTGTATTTTGTCTATTTGATGGAAAATAAAATCTTCATCAAATTTATAGAAGTAAGAATTTCTCTGATTAATTAAAGTAGATAGTTGTTTTTAAGTCTAGACAATTATTGTTTGTATACCTGTATTAAACAAATCAGTATTTTCAATAATGTTATCTTTTAGACAAAAATTTCATTTTACCATCTACATAAAAAATTAAATAAAGGTTAAAAAGTGATGTATCTTGTTTTTTCTTCATATGTTATCTATCGAATTTTGTATTACATTGCTACCTGCTTTACATACTATCTTATAATGCTGTTTATGATTGTTATTTTCTTATATTATTATGTTATTTTATACTCATGATACATCACATGATTAACAAATTCACTGCCACTGCCGCCTGATATTAGAACCCTCTATCTAATTAGATGACCCCTTCTTTGCTATCATTTAACTATAGTAGAGAAGGTGTAATCTAATAACATAGATGGTTTGGTACAATTTCTTATTATTTGTAACCCACAGGCGCGTCAGTGGCAGCGAATGTGTTAAACTTTAGTCTTAACAAATTGTTAATGTTATATTACATAAAAATTTGATAATCTAGAACAAAATAAACAAAGCTTCATTTAGGGCAAAAATTCTTTCAGTATTTGATCACATAAGATTATTCCCCAAAACTTTTAGAAAAACTACAAATTCTGCAACATTCCAGTGGTATTCAACATTTAATGCAAACAAAAATAAGATATTTTTGATCGATTACTGACTTATTGTTAGCATGCAAAAGTATATCTCAGAGATATAATCTTAGAAGCTGTGAATTTTTATATATAGATTGTGCCTCGATAAGAAGGAGATTGTGACTCTAGTGGCGTCGAAATTTTTCTGGAAGTTGGCAGTATATGTGAGTGTCGTTGAATGAGGAAGAAAAAACAAATCACTTGATATAGATTCCTTCGAGTGCGCTGAGTGTGCTGCAATGTCGCCAGAAGATGTTTGGTCTGGTATATCCCACGACGAGCCCCTTACCTGAAAGGGTGTAAGACCTTGAAGGTTGCTGGGGAGATAATCATTATCTATCTATTAAAAGGCTTATAGTCATCTTCAGAATATGGGCGGTAAATAAGGGCATGCATTATAGTTCATTTGAATAAAATATAATATTTAAATTAAATAGTTAGCCAAGTCAATTCTGGTTTCAGAAGATTAAGTTGAAAAGTAAGAATAGAAAGTCATAACACACATAAGCACAAAAAATTGCACAATGTTCAAAGGGTAGATGACAAAGTAGATTTAGTACTATAATAGACATAGACATATAGCTATATTAATGTCTAAAATTACATATGTATCCCATTAAATAAAGTGAAAAATAGATGAATGACACAAATATACAAGGTGAAAATACAAAGCAGATTTAGAATGCCAAACACATGAAAAACGGCATTAAGAGATGGTAAATCAAGAATATGAGCAGAAACGTAGTTTTTAATAGCTATAATCTTACATAAAAAGCAACAACCATAAGTCGTACCAGAATAAATGCATAAATAATGAATCAATTTACACAAGACAGTAAACAATCCAAGATACAGATCCGTCATCCTAGCCTCTTCTGAATTTCCTCACAAATATCCCTTGAGACTTCACAAATCTTCCCCATCATCTTTAACGAAGACTCTTCCTGAGTAGGCGAGGTTTGATTTCGCTAGAGGGGCGGGGGATGTGATAACGACTACTTAGTGTATATTCAAATGCAAAGTGATCGGCATCCCCCAGACCACCACAGATGCAGAATGGGTTGTTTATTATATTAAATCTATGTAAATAAAAAGGAAAAGGACCATGTCCTATAGAAAATGCTATTTGGAACATTTAGTCGAAGGAGGAATGTGTATGAGATTGAAGCAGTTTTCATACAAGCACAACCATTGTGGCATAATAGAACCTACCTCAGGAAGATCACTGGAGCCTGAAGGAACAATGACAAATAATTGTACCGTTTGGGGCACTATTTGTTTCTGCCTTGACAATGTTGTTTCGATTGTTCGCATTAAGGCAATACCGGGACAGCAACAGAAAAGAAACTATTGGGCTCAATAATTGGTCTGATGTGGACGCACCTTAAGTGTATGCCGAGTAATAAGTTGTGTGTATGATGGTGCTTGTGAAGAGAAAATGGTTAGTGGCAATATTCCATTGAGTAAAAAAGAAGCGACAAATCAAGTAATGCAGTTTTATAGATTTCTTCAAACATCAACAGATCACGTCGATTTTCTATTGTTGGAAATAAGGTAAAAAATTACTGAAATTTAGGAAAAATTTAATTGATTTTTAAATTTGTCAGTTAAAAGAGAAAAAATTACAATTCTGAAACGGCAAATAATTAATATTTGTGTAAAAATATATTTTTAAATTTATAGCGGAAAAATGCCAAAATTCTGCATAATTTTTAATCATTTGCTATTCTAATTAAAATTACAAACCAATCGTTTCGAGTGCGCATTCCTATTCCCCAAATTATATTGAATTGCTATAAAGAGTAGCTGTCTAATAAAGTACTGTAAAGCTGTCTGTATAAAGCACTCAGGCATGTATAAAGTAAATGTACATATTCATCTTTATTATTATCAGTATATGTGCATATAATTCATAATTTAAATAGGGTATAAGTATTTTAAGATGTCATTGTAGAGGAAAAATAGTTTCTATATAAAAATAATTCAAATTACTTTTTTTATTTTAATAATTCTATTTTATAATTTTGATTAAAATAGCATTGAAGATAAAAAGTTGAATTAATGTAGAATTAATTATATCTTTAATTTCAACAAAATATACATATTTTAATATCATCAATCGCAGCAACAGCAAAAAAAAAAGATTTTATTCAAAACTTTCTTTAAGATATATTTCATAAATGAAGTAACTTCAGTATTATTTAGGTAAACATAACTAAAAAAAACGTTTAACAAGAATATTTGTCTATCTTTGGAATCTCCATTTTGTTTTTCAATTATCATGTTGAGAAGTAGAAAAATATAATTAAAAAAAATTGTTTTTGGTAGCAAATACATTCATCAAATTGTCGAAATTATAGTTTTTGATGTTCACAGTTGTTTCTGAATTAAGTATCAAAGTTTGCTCTGGAAGCTATTTTTATTATAAATAAACTAAAATGAAACTTAATAATTTAAACAAATAATTAATTAACTTTAATTTAAATAAGTAATCTGAAAAAAAAACAATGCTTAAAGCTGCATAATATAAAAGATTATAAAATTCTGTCGTCACAAAACTATCCAAACAAACACCATTATGCCATAAATAATTAATGAATGTTTTCTTAAAAATTATCTATTTCTCTTTATAAATTTATCTATTTATGTTTATAAGTGACATTATGTCGTAAATAATTATTAAACGTTTTCTCATTTTTCTTTGAAAGTGGTTTAATTATAAAGCATTAAAAGCGGCAACTAAAAATGAACAGTGGTTTCAAAAAGAAGGCGTAGAACTATACCTATTCCCAAGGGATTATTCTAAGGTACTCGAAATACTATTTAAAGTGCTTTAAAAAACGTTTCTGTGTGTAGTGCATTTGGTATGAAAAGAAAAAAAAAAAGGAATGAATGGTTAAATGCGAATAATTTCTGCGCACTGTATTAAAACAAACAGTTTGTTCTAGTATGTACTTTTTCCTTAACTGAAACAGCATTCCATGTTAGTTTTTATATTCCTTTTCTTATTTCAAAGGGATTCAATTAATAATTCAGCGGAGTTTTTAGTTCTTCAAAACTAAAGTTTAGCAATTTTTCTGAAATTAAATGCTCACAAACTTTTGGAGTACTTTAATAGAATTTAACAAAGGGAATTCCATTTGTTTGTTGAAAATCTTTTTTAATTTATTTATGGTATAAAAAGAATATTTGCTATTGATTAGCAATTATATGATTCCATTTACAGTGTCTATAAGATCTTATTTATTATGAATATTTATGAATTTCAATCATAAAATGTATGTTATTAATATTGATTTTAAAGGGGTTTTATAACCTTTTTCATATTTGTAAGATGAAATTTTATAATAATTTTTTATTTATTTTCGGATGTGCTTGAATATTTGAAATTTTGAACGCTTTTATAATCACGATAATAATAAACTATTTTATTTTCAGTTTATTTGATTATTGTATTTAGATTCTGACTTTATGCTAGGGGTGCCATCTGGTAGCGTGGTTGGGAAATAATTGATTTCAAGACTCCATAACATTCATAATAATGAATTATGTATAAAAAATTAAAAGGAGTAGAAAGTAATTGACGAAAATATATTCTTCATTATCTTATAAATATGTATTTTAAAACTTTTCTACATAAATTTATTTTCTTTAGAAGATATAATGAATGTGTCAGATGCTTAATTCTCCTTAAAGTTTTTGAAATTGAGTAAAGAATCTTCAGTGGTCATTTTAAAAGACCAAATTTAACTTAGACCCTTTAGAGGCTCCATTATGCTTTCATTTTTTCGTATTCGAAATGTAAAAAAGCAGAAATTGAAAGTGTCAAGAATTTGACTATTCATGTTTAGAATTAGGGCGAAGAATCATTTTTTTGTTATCACTTATTTCTGTCTGCTTGTGAGCAATGTGATTCAAAAATAAAAATTAGGTTTTTAAATTTGGCTTGTATTCCTTACTCTAAAATGTTTTGAAATTTTTGTAGTAATTTATCTGTCTCTTTTCACGTCAGAACTATAATGAAATAATATCTGTAATTAGATAGATGGGAAAAATTATACATATAGCCAGATTACTGACAGTTATCAAATTTGGTAACAAATCTTCAAAAATTGAGTAGTTGTTTTTCAATTCGTGCGTTTATGAATGAAGCATCTCAGGTTAGTCAAAAATGGTATTCCAGTATATTTGAATGTAATAACACGAAAAGACTAAAAACTAACTGAATTGATTTCAATATATGCACTTTAAATTAATAAGCTTGAGGTATCATTTTTTGGAATAGACTGATAGCTTGGAATTAGCCAAAAACAATGGTGAAGAGAATTATTTCATCATTGTAGGAGCTCAAACACATGAAAAGACAGTCATATTTTAGAACAATTGTACTAAAAAGTTAAAAGTAGAACAATCACAGATTTTTTTTCTAATTAACATGAAAGCACAGTTTGGCAATCATTATCCATTATTTCGTTTATGTTTCATTTTGTTCTTATACCTTTTGTTATTTATAACATGTAATTAAATTCAAAAATATTTAATAGGATAAATTATATTTTAATAATTATAACTCTGAGCTGAAAATAATCTAAAGTACTTCTGAAATAAATATGTTGAAATTTGACTGCCAACTCTAATATGAACTCTATTAATTGCTATGCTCTGTTTTGATAGGATTAATATTTGTTTTTCAGTATTTCAAATAATTGTTGATAAATTGAAAATATTCATCATTTTAAGGATGCATTATGTTCAGAATACATCATTTATAAATTTAATGATTTCTAAAAAAATGTAGGGAATGAAGTATCAAAAATGACATTTGGGTTTTGTATTTTCTGTTAAACAATCACTACTGAAAGAAAGCTCAAAGAACATTCAGCTTTCATGCAGCAATATAGATATAAATTGGCATTTTGTTGTGTAACTGAAGGCTTTTCCTTGGGGCAATGGTGATATATTTCCTTCCCTGCGGTATCCAACTGTTAATGACAAGGGTGTCCCCCAAAAGTAATTTCTTTTCATAGAGCTTAAGAGAAGAAAAAGCGTAGAAGGCTTAGACCATTCATTACTGGAAATGTGGGTTAGTTTGAGAGATGCAGTTGAAGAGAAATTTTTTTTTTTGTATCATTTGAATTTATTTGGGTATTGTTTCTTGAAGAAAAGTATTATTTCGAAATAATTGTTTTTGAAAATATTAAAGAAAATTTATAAAAATGAAGTTGGATTACTGATTTTTCGTTTGAATTTTAAAGACAACTAATAGTTTATCTTAAAATAAATATTTATTATACCAAAATCAACAGAAGTTTAACTTAAAAATTGAAAACAAAGTCTTTATTATTTGACAAATATCAGCAGTTCAGTATAATTTAAAAAAAGTTACCACTCCAGAACTGTTAATAATTTACCAAATGTAGAAAAAAAGTTAAGTTCTCAAAATTATCAGTGAGTTAACTTTATTTAATTACAGAGGTTTACAACTTCTAGTTAATAAAGGGTTTAACTAAATTAAAAATAAAGATTTACTACTTCAAAAATATTAGTTGGTTTACAAAGTGAAAACAAAAGCATACTACTCCAAAAGTATCAGGAAACTAATTTAAATTCAAAACAAAAGAACGAATAAAATTGTCAGTGGTTTAGCTAAAATTAGTTGCAAGATTTTCTAATCTAACATTACCAGTAATTAAACTTAAATTCAAAATAAAATTTTGTTACCTCAAATATATTAATAATTTAAAAAATTAAAGCAAAAGATTTTTGCTTAAAGATATTAATATTTTAACTTAAAAAATTTTGAACAAAAGTTTATCTGTCAAAAAATATCTATAATTTGATGCAGCTGAAAACAAATTTTTTTTTACTTCAAAAGCACTTGTAGATTAGCTTGAATTCAGTACAAATATAGTCATGAATTCTTTTTTCAGTCAAATTTCAAAAATAAAAGCAAGAAAAGTAATCTTCATAAGAGTTTTAATATGAGCAAGCGATGGAAAGTTTAAGAATTTCAGAGTGAGAAGTTAAAATTCGACTATTGAAAAGTTTCTTGGAAAAACTTAGAATATACCAAATAAGAATAGATCGTAAATAAAGCTTAAACTGTTGCTCTTTACTAGAAAATAGCATAGGTCTGGGATAAATAAGTTCTCAAAAATAATAAGACTTAAACTGTTGCTCTTTGCTTGAATATTAAACATGTATAAAAGGAAAAAATTCATTAAAATAATTAAAATTTTGATATTTTTGAGTGCAAATTAGGGGAAAAAATTATTAAAAAATTCAATCAGAAACAATTTTATCTTAAATCTAATATGTACAATTTTTGTATATTTAAAACAAAGCAATATTAATTCTATGAATTTATTAAACATATTTAAAATTTTAAATAATAATTTGCTTTTTATCAATTCTATCGACTAAAGAATAAGCCGTTATTTATACTGTATTTCTTTTTAATCAGATAAACTATATATTAGTGTCAATAGAGTGAATAAAGCATGTGATTCCAAATCAAAATCATGTTATTAGTCTATTGATGTTTTTTTGTCCTCTTGTTCCTGCATTGCCATTTCTTTTCACTTCCTGTTCTTTTTCCTACTCTTGAATCAATGTTTTCTTAGTTGTGTGTACACATGTATATAATTCCAAGCTTAAAACAGGATAGCTTTTTTAGTTTTAGTTTTTGTTGAGGTGGAATGTAAGGAATTCCTGAGGATGAGTAAAAAAACAAATTGTATCTGTTAACAATTGTTTTTGATGGTTTTATATTAAAAAACAAAAACAATGGAACGTTTCAGATTTTATGGAAAAAGATATATTGCTCACTTTGGAATGAAATTTGAAAATGAGAAGATATTTAATTCAAAAATATTTTTAGGGTGGGGTGGGTTGATCCACAAAAGGTTTGATATTAAACTGTTCATATAAATTTAGGCTTTATAAAGCAGATATTAAAAATTTTCTCTCGAAGGAGAGCGTTTAAATGCCTTATGAATTCTTTCTCGGCGCTTCTGAAACTAAGTTAATGGACGGGATTTGCAGGGTCTGGCATCAGATACATGATGAGTGATTAAAATTTTGTGCTCATAATAATAATAATATGAAAAAACTGGAAAAAAGTATTGAAGCGTTTCAAACTATTAATAAATAGGTTTCTTGGAAGCTAAAGAAACCCCAACTACAAATTTTCTCTCACTGAACAGTTGGCAAATTTCAAGATATTGGAATGCAATATGAAATTAAAGGCAAATTTTTTCGATTCGCACCTGAATTATTATTCTGAAAATTTAGATAAAATCAGCTGGGAGCAAGACAAAGAAAACTTGATGGCGATATCATGGAAGGAGGAATATTAGAATGATGATTATTGCTAGTAATTGTGAATGTACTATCTAGTACATTCTCAAAAACTGATAAATGAAACTATCTAGTACATTCACAAAAATGAAAAAATCACCCAGAAAAAGAGTAAACTCTACCATAAGGAATTGTTATTTTTTTCATGAAAACATTTGTCAATTAAATTGTGACACAGCTAGAAAATAAGAGCAAAGTATGTACTTAATAGATGATAAAATAAAAATAAAAGTGCTAAAACATTTTGATTTGATTTATTTCCACCAAAATATAAATATTTAGTGATTAAACTTTAATAATAGGGGAAAAAGTTTACAATTTTAGAATCTGTATTGAAATTTTTTTAAAAAAACCGGATCAAAATTAACTAATTTTTTAAAAAATAGTTATTTTTTTCTGATCCGTGTAGTTCCTTCAATAATAACATTGAGCATCATGGATAAAATTAAACTTTATTTCTTGTAAATATCATTTTTTTCTCCTGAAAAATGTTACAGTGATTGAGAATGGAGCTGTGAATAAATAAGGAAATTCAAATTTTCATGCTTCACTATTATGTGACTCCTATGAGCAAGTACACATGAGCGACATAGAAAATAGAGAACAATGTTTTTCCTTTCTATACCTTTTTTATGTTGTTTTTGTATATTAAAGCCTTACAGAGATATTTTTATCCGTCTTTAATTGTTTTGGAATTGAATCTTTTGTCTATATTAAAATTAAAATTAATTTTGATAATTTATGCGACACTTAAAGAACAACAGTCAGATAAATAAAATACTTAATGCCAAATACAAAGAAATGCAACAAAATAAATTAAGAAAAATTAAAATGATATTAAAATAAACATTTGTATTTGCATTAATATTAATAAAATCTATTCAAGTTGAAAAAGAAATAGAATCAAACGAATCGTAAACAAAGACATCAAACATTAAATTATTTGAAAATCAAGCCTTTAATCAAAAAACTTTCCATCAGATATTTTCTCTTTCTGAGTTTTATTTATGAATTGTGAGAAGATTGGGGAGATTAAGTTAAATGAAGAAATCCTCCTTTTGAATTCACTAGAACATTATAATAGATATTTAAAATACTTCGGGACATCAACAAAAGATTAATTTACTTTTATATTCGAATTCACTTTGTTGAATAGATAATGAACATATTGTATAGACAGATGTCTTCTAAAGGGTGTGGTTTTCATTTCAATTCTTGCTTTGAAATTCGGAACAATCAGTAAATAATTTTTTCCGTCTATCCAAAAACAACAAGAAAGTGGTATTTGAGATATGTTATTCTGTTTCAAGAGATAAATCTTTGTTGAAGCGAAATTCCACAAAATAATTTATTTCTCCATTGCCTCAAACTAATTTAATATCTTTGAAAATCTATTTTCATTAGTAAAAAAATGGTGATCGTTTTTTTTCTCTCTCTCTTAAGTCTCTAAGATTATTATGGAATAAAATGAATAAATTCATGTTATTTTTCAGGAAAACTATTTAATTCATTCACTAATATTGTAGTATTTCTTGGTGCAGGCAATATTATCTGGAATTTGCTCTACAGTAAGGGATTAAATTAGATAGTTAAATTTTCACTTTAAATAGAGTGTTTTTGTTGGAAGCCAGTGTTTAATTAATTCGAAATACAGAATTTAAGCATTGTCGAAAGATGGTATTTATGACCTTTTTTCGTTAGAATCGAAGATGGTAAATACCATCAAATAAAGGTCATAAATACCAGTTTGACGTTGGAATCAAAGGTAATCAAAGATAATTATACCGACTTTGAAAGGTATATATTAACTTTCTTAGAGAACATTTATTATTATTTTTTATTCTTAGGGCATTCTTAATAACTCTCTGCAATTTTGCTAATCACCTGGTTAGAATGGTGGAAATATTGATTTAACTTACGGGAAATATCTGAGTATAGAAATTTGTAAATTCTCCACTTTTATACTTCTTAAGAGTTAATCTTTGGTTTCATTAAATTAAATACCTTTTTGTGACCAACTATGTAATTCAATGTATTTGTCTCTGATCCATACTGAAATATATACTAAATCTCGGAATACGAACTGAATCATGGGCGAAATCAAGCATTTGATTTTTCGTTTCAAGCATTGACATTTTGTATGACATTTGGTGCAAGGATTTGACGAAACTGATGTATATAATTCTGGAACAAAATGTTACGAGGATTAGAATTTTAATGGTGGTAACCTTACAATTATGGTTTACATAATAATATGTACTTGAAACATTTATAAATATTGAGTCAATAGTGCTATATACAAGCTGTTGCTTCAATGTAGAACTTTGGAATACCTGAAGCATCATCTGTTATATTGAAAATACGTTTGGAATCTCTGGTCGATTCAGTAGCAAATGCCACTATTTGGTACCTTCATCAATGGTATTAAATCGTTGGAGCATTTCTGTTAAGTGCTGTGATATCCGTCACATTACAATTTTACTATATCCAAATGTTCCTCCAGAATGTTTCTTAGTTTGGTTCATCATTAATGCACAGCTTCAAATCGCCGACTAATGCATGATGATTTACAATGCACCACGACATCTTTGTTTAGGTTTGGTTTGACGTGCCTATTTATTAGAAGGTTATTTAGGATTAGAACTAACTTGTAAAATAAGCTAGAGATTCTGCTTTCATTTTATGCTATGTATACAATTAAGTTGCCCTATTAAATTTCCAGCCACTCGTTTTTCACACAGTTCAGTGACATTGGTGTGGAAGTGATTGTTACCTTAAACCTGTATTAAATTTAAAATGTATTCTAATCCCAATAAGGTATTAACTTGTTGGAAATTTTATTTTGCATTGCTTTTTCTTTTCCATCTTTTTATTATATTTTTCAATGCATAATATATGCGTTTTATAATTGCTTTATACATGTTTTATATATGATAGAAAAATTTATTTCTGTTTTGATGAAACATTTTTCTATAACATTTATCTCTCTGTATGAATACAAACTGGCCATGTTTTGTGTTATTGATAGATAAGTTTGGCTATGTCGTACCTCATTTTAAGAGTCTCCGTTATAAAAAGAGCATTTATATTACTAATAAAGTCCACTTCCGTGCTCTCATAATGTCATCAAATAAAGTCTTTTAAACTCTCTAATCTTTCATATGTCATGCCCTAATCCCTTTCTTTTCGCTTCAGCATTATTTTCAAGCACAGTCAAAGTCAATAGTGGTACCACATTGATTTGTTGAACGGTTTCACTATTCATCTATATGTGCCCTTTCATCAAAGTGCTCTTAATATCGTTTCGTTTCGTTTCTTTCCCAGAAAGTTTGTAAAAAAGAAGTTACTTTACAGAAGAAGTGATATTAGAATTGTAAATACTTAATTTCATTATCTGAGAGTTTTCATTCAACCGTTTTGAAAACACTTTTGTTCATAGGTATAGGCGGGCCGGATTATAATGGAATTCATGGAAGGTGACTCTTGGGTCTTGAAGAAAATTTCATATAGCGAAATAATAATAATTTCTTGCATTTTGCTCTTTATGGCAGTACACAATAGTAAAGAGTTGAGAAATACAAGAAATGGTAATAAAACAATTTTTTTAAATAAAACTATCATTTTAATCACATGAATAATCATTAATAAATGTAATTAATAATGTTTCATATGATCATAAACACACAGTTTAATGAATGAAATACTAGAATATGGCTACAATATTTTATTTCATTTCTTACATATTTTATAAAAATTCGTTATAAAATCAGTAGTTAGAGCTACCTTTAGCTAGTCTGGAACAATAAATAAGGCGATTAAGGAAGTTAATAGTTCTTAAATAATGTAAGATATAATGTAATTTTTAAAAGTAATTTTTCATATCGAGAAAGATTTTGGGATGGAAAATTTGATTTTTAGAGCCGTAAGAGTATTTGCATATAATTCCTATAAATTATCTTTAAAGAAATTTTGTTATATTTTGAACCTGGGTGGAAAAAATCAAAAATAAATTTTATTTCATTAAATAAATAAAGGTAACTGATAACATCTTTGAAGGTCGTATTTAAGTCTTTTCATTGTTTGAAGATTATTTTCAATCAGTTTGGGAATATTATCAGAATTATATTAAAAAAATAGCATATGTTGTCTCATGCTCGTGATATATTTTAAATCCCCTTTTTAAAGAAAAAAGGACATATTTGATCATGTCTAGAGCTATAGTGCCGGTTTCATATGTTTGTAAACATAAGAAAATGTTTAAATTTGTTGTGGATTTGAATGTGCACAAATAACATAAAAACATTTATTATTATTCACCTTCAGATTTGAAAACTCTAAGCTCTTTTGTGTATTTCCTAAGATGCATTTATTTAGACAAAATGGGGTGAGAGGATGGCGGCCTCCAAGGCCTGATGGCAGAACTTCGGCTTCGGAACCGAAGGGTTTCTTGTTCGAGACCCGATTCTTCCCGAAGAACCGTTGTGTAGGTGAGCCTGGTGCACGGTCAAGTCTGCCGAGACCTAACGTCCTCCCCCTGGTGTGGTGCGGAAGTTTCAAAAGGGTGATTCCAGCTCAGGTATCATCCTCGTCCTCTGGTCGCAGTTCAGAATCGCCAGGGCCGTCCCAAATTAGCCTTATTATTTTTTTAAAACGATACGTTTAGGTAACTGAGATGAACATAAAGGTTAGGATTTGATGTTTGAATATGACAACATGAAATTGCCTCTAATTTTTAATATTGTCGGAAAAAAGACAGTAACTCGAATAATATATCATAAAGCATTTTTTTTACTGTAAGGATTCTATACATTAAATTATGAAGAATAAATGGGATGTTTATTTTCTAAATTCTTAGCTGATTCACTTTTTTTAAATACATTTATACATTTTTAATACATTAATACAATAATACATTTTTCAATGATAAAACACTTCTTTTATGTTATTGAAAAGTGAATTTGTTATTGCGGTAGTCGACTGAGTAGACCTAAATAGAGAGGTCTTGGAGTCCTGAACGAAGGACTGCTGGATCACTGTGTCCCGTCGTTGAGTATTCTGACGAAACCTGTGTCGTGCGTTGTAGCTCGTTGAGTCGTCATCGGGAACGGAGCAGTCCTGAACTGAGAAATAGTCTCGTTGTGTGAAATACTGAGTCAGCAGCAAAAGCAAGAAGAGAAAGAGGAGTAGTTTTAGTCTATTTGGGGGAGACCTACGTGAGCGTAGACAGAATCCCTTAAAGATTCAATCTCCTGCTGAATTCTGTTTGGTCGCTTTGTGAGCTGAGGACGTTGCCACTACAGAATTTCTGCTTGTGGACTACTGTTGCTATTGTGGGCTACTGTCTGCAGTAGAGTACTGCTATGTGCTTTAATGTGCGTTCGTCTTGGCTGTATATAGTTGTCTTCTGTACATAGTAATGGTGTAAATATTTGTCGTCTTTGTGTTATGCTGTCCTGTCTTTATCCAGTAAATAAATTTCGTCTGTGTTGCGTCGTCTACGAAAGGACTGATCATTGTGTGTTTATCTTCTCACACCGTACACACCCACTATACAGGTAAAACAACCTGACGGATTAGGATAGAAAATCTGTGACTATATATATATA
>JAPMOQ010033694.1:7384093-7421623 GCA_026543055.1 Argiope trifasciata
ATATATATATATATATATATATATATATATATATATATAATGGACAAAGTTTTTTGTTAAAAAATATAGTATATTCTTTTTCATCATACAAAAAGAAAATGAAAAATACCAAGATTAACTGCCGATGAAATGCACTATTAATTGCATTAATTCCCCAAAATAAATTTCAGGAATAAGATTTTCTCACTGAATTCTTTTTTTGTAGGAGGATTATGTTATATATATACAAAACAAAAATCAGTATTTCTATTCATTTATACGCTATTTTTTACGTCAATAGAATATAAGGAAAGAATATATCAACTATTTATCTGGTATTTCTTGTAAAGAATTATTTAATTTAATTCTGACAATTTGAAACATATTGGTATTAAGTTTTCGGGAGAAAAAAAATTAAAAACAGATAAAAAGTGGAAAATTTATTTTTACTGCTAAGAAATTCGGAGTTTATTCTCCCTAAATAAAAAAAATTATTATTTTAAAAATGACAATATTTACTGACTAAAAAATTGTTAAATAAACTCATAATTCCTTAGATTAAATTTTAGGAATCAGATTTTCTCACGGAATTCTTTTTTGCATGAAGTTTATGAAGTCTATGTAACTTGTATTCGAAAGAAAAATAAGGGTATTTTATGCTATATTTCAATTTATTCATATGCTATTTTTTATATCAGTAGAATCTTAGGAAAGGATATATCAGTCATTTATCTGCATTTTTTGCGAAGGAATGAGCGTTTTTTTTTCATTCCGATAGTTTGAAACATAATATTATGTTTTGTGGAGAAAAAATAAAATAGACAAAAAAATTGAGAAAGTTATTTTTCTACCAAGAAATTTAGAGACCCCCCCCCCCCCTCTCTAAACATAAAAGAAAAATTATAAAAAAAGATTTTATGGCTGAGAAATGGCTAAATAATCTTATAATTTCTTGGAATAAATTGCAAGAATCAACTCTTCTTGTCCAATCCTTTTTTCATATGAAGGCTGTCAAGTATACGTACATGCCAAACAAAAATAAGGGCGTTTGATACAAAGGAAGAAAGAGACTAAAGCTTTTCCCTGCTGTGGAAACAAGAATTTCTGTTTTTCTAAAAACAGAAAAAGCTTACAAAGACAACATTAGGAATTCTGTTTTCTTTGGGCCCTTTGGGACTCCGATTTTGCTGCATGCGTGTGCAGAGGTCTTGCTTTTATACATGGCTTTGCAGAGTAAGCAGCCTTCGCCTTGCCCCCACGCGTATTTCAGATTACTACGCCAACAGACAATTTGTATTTCTTTAGTTTATATCATTGTTATGTTTATGTCAGATTTCCCTGGAGTTAAGGAATTTAATCCATCATCGTGCTGTAGACAAAAAACAAATATTCGTCCCGGCATAGCAGATATTTTTTGCAGCTTTTAAACAACTTGGGACATTTTTTCAGTAGTTATTCATGATTTGTAATTATAAGACATAAAATAAGACACAAATTTCTTTCCGCAGTAACTTTTTTTACTAGCAGACAAATTTCTTAAATTAGAAATGGCAGATATTTTTTTGTAACTTTTAGTCAACTTGGGACATTTTTTTTCAATAGTTATTCATGATTTGTAATTACGAGATATTAAATACAGACACTAAATTCTTTACTCATTACTTTTTTTATTGGCAGTCTAATTTTCTAAATGAGGAATTTTATCTAATTTTGTTATGATTATTTCACACTGATATTTTCCTTTTTTTTTGTCAGTTTTATTTGATAATAGAGACTATAATATGAATTTTTGATGAAATAAACATTTATTCCCCAAGCATGAAAATTTTCAAAATTTAATGTTTAAAAAGAAATTCATATTTTTAATTCAAAATTTGATCATGAAACATTTTTTTTATTTTACTTATTTAGACATCCATTTTGACTTTAGAAACGAGCAAAAAAGTCGAATTACTCCCGAAGTTGCAAAAAATTTCGCGGTTTCTTTGTTTAATCTCATGATGTAGTGAAGAAATTTTGGAATATTTTATACAGTAAGCTTCCAATTTAGAAATTAGTAGAAATTCTTTCAATACCATTTTCTTGTTTCATTACAGAATATACTGCGTTTTCCGTTTAGCTTCCTAATGTAGTATTGGAAATCGAGTAGAAATTTTGGAACATACGAAAAAGTAGGAGCATTATTAACGCAGATTTTGCAGGGATATTTTTTTTCAGGTTTTCTTTAAAAGTACTCCTTTTAAATAAAGCCTTATACCAGTAATGAGGAAACTACAGCCCGCGTCCAAATCCGGCCCGCGGAAAGGTTTAATCCGGCCCGTTGAAATATTGATCCCCCCCCCCCCCCGATGAAATTTTGATAAAACAGTCTCAGTTTCATTTTTCTCATGCACCATCAACCAGTAATGACACCAGAAAATAAAGTGATAATACTTCACATCAAGAACTACACTAAATTTATTTTATATTTTGTGCTTATAATTTTCTTACCTTTTGCTTTTTTACTATTAAAATAATAAGTGTATGTAATAATATATGTATATGTTTATAGAACACAACGACGATTTTTAACGATTAAGCATTATTCTTTGGCCCACTACGATCGTCTAGTTATTACAAATGGCCCGTCTTAAAAAAAGTTTCCCCACCACTGCCTTATACATTTAAATACTCTACGGTGATAAATTTGCAAGTATTTCATTTAATGGCAAAATTTAATTTTTAATGACGGAACAGAATTGAGGGCTTTACAAAAACCTTTTTGACTGAATTTTTCAATGCATTAGTGTTATCGATTTTTCCCAAAATCCTCAATGTATACTAGCCTAATGCACATTCAAGCAATCAGCACGTAATGCCCCTTTTCTGTGTTGATGTCGAAAGATAAAACGAGTGTGGCGACTTAGGTACCCTTCTCACCGTTTGATCAAGATTCAAAATGGGAAAATTATACTCTGTCCCTAATCTAGTCGTCTCAAAATTAAAGGCTGAATCGTTGAAATCAAGATACGTTTTTTGGTAAAATAACAATAGTAATATTTATAGATTAAGGTAAATATTGGCGTAATTATGAAAGCTAAGGTAAAAAAATCAATAATGTAACCAACGGGTGTGTTCTGCTCTCGTCTTTTTCATACACTTGCACAATATTATATATTTTCTGTTGAAACTCCTAAAATAGTAAAGAAAACCTAATTTGAAATCTTTGACATATTTCATTTTATTTATTCATTTCATATCAGTTATATTAACATCCCGTTTTTAAAGTAGGATGATTTGGGGCCGAAACTTGAATTTTGAACCTGCGTTCAGATGGTGAGGACGACACCTGAGGTGGTACACCCTCTTCAAACTTCCGCTCTACATCAATGGGAGTTTTACTTATTGCATCTAAAATTTTATGAAATATGAAAATTTAGATTCAAAACTACATATAAAATTTCATTTATCATGTTGCATTTCTGAGATAAAAAAATGTTTTCATATATGATTATAAATAGATTTCTTTTGTCAGAGTTTTGAACACACTAAAATATTGACTAAGCCTTAATACAAACTTAAATACTTTTGGTGGAGAACCAAGAACAGAGTTCCATGTTAACACATTCAATTTTTGAATTGCTGGATCCTCAAAAAAAATTCTCAAAACTTATCTTCTGGATTCAGATAGGTCTGAAATATCTAATATATGAAGATTCATCAAAGTCCGAGAATGGACCTTTTTGATAAATGCAATATTTTCATATAGAGAACTTCTCATATAAGAAGTCAAAAACTCTTAGCATCTTAAATAAATATTTATTGCATTTCTTCTAGACGCTGAAATAACAAAAGACGACATCATTTCATATTGCATTTAATCATAAAACACATCCGGTTTAATGTTGCACTCTGCATGCATATCGCATAGTGTAACTAATAATATATCGGAGCAAGAACTTTATTTTTAATAAGTTATCAGCAATATTTTCAGAGAAAGTAAAATATTAGAGAAATTTTTTCGAAGTATGTTCAATATAATTTTGATAAATTTTGCTGTCTGAAAGGAAAATTAAGCTTGAGACGCATTTTCATTTATTTAAAATAAAGTAAAATGTTGACTGCTTTAATCTTAAAATCTAATGGCTTTTCTTTCAGTTACTTGAAATAAAATATAACTTTGATTATTTAATCTCAGAATCTAAAGTTCTTTTTTAAATGATTGAAAATAAAGAATATTTTTATCAAATCTCAAAATGCTCCAATTTTTTTCAATTATTTAAAATAAAGCATAAATTTATGCATTCTGAAAATATATTGACTCTTTTATCAATTATTTGAAGTAAAATATAGGTCCGAATTCTTATCTGAGAATGAATTATTTCTTCTTTCCATTATTTAGAAATATATCTTTTTGAAAATCTAATTGCTCTTTTGACAAGTATTTAATATAAAATCAGAGTTCTTAATATTCTGAGCTCAAAATCTATTAGCACATTTATATTTTTAATTGGTTCAAAATATGATTTTTCCATTAATGGAGATTTATAAATACTTATGGCATTTTAAATAAGACTTAATTTCTGGTATCTGCATTTCAAATTCCGATGTCAAATCTTTTTTGTTTTCCAAAAGAAAGTTATCTGTTCGAAGAATTTCATTTTGCTATTTTTTTAGATGAATATACATTCCTATATTATTAAAAGTAAGATTTGATTTCGAATATCCAAATTCATAAGTATTATGCCGCAACTTCAATTTCAAATGCAGAAGCAGTTTGTCAGAAATATTTTTAAATATCTTCTGAGTATTAGTTTAACATTATTACACATTATTCTTTAAGTGCATTATTTTAGAAGAAAATCTTTTGATTTTGAAGATTATTTTCTTTTAATTAATTCTTATCTTCGGTTTCAATTACTGCATAATATGGAATAAAGCAATTTTTTTGTTTTATTCAGGCTTATCGATGATAATATAGTAATCGATTTATAAAGGAGGATAAGAAAATAGCTTACATTTTTATCATCAGAAATGAAAATAACTATGCCAGTTTTGGAAAATAAATAAAATTCAAAACTAGAGCGTTTAAAGCGGTTAATTAAAATTTTATGGTCATTTTGACATATTTTTAGCAGGGATATTTGTTTTTTAAAGACATTTATGATTTATCTTTTGTATAAAAAGGTGTATCTATGCGAATTACGCAGATTTTAGTTTCTTAATTTTATTCTTTATAATTTTTGATAGTGACTATTTTCATTCAAAATTTTTTATTGTAACTACTCAGGTCTCATTATTAATCTTAATTACAAGCTAGAAATCCTTTCAAACAATAGCATCTGTAGATTTATCTAGCTTGGATGAACAGAAGTGCCCGTGTCATTCAAATATTTGCAAAATTTCTTTATGACCACTTTATGTTATGTTAACAAAATCGTCAAGTGGGTGCACTGTTTAGAAGTTGAACGTGCTTGGAAACAGATAACTAAGTCTTATTCTATTAAAAAAAAAGAAGCTTAGAGAGCAAAATGCTGTGTAAGAGCGCAAAAAGACATGACTTGAGGAAATCAACAACACACAAGTAAAGAAAAAAGAAAGTTATTATATAACAATGAAATTACAGGAGTGCTGTTCGTGTAGCTAGAGAGCCCGCTACGAAAGAAAGAATTCAGTTTTCATGTGAATGCCTTCGCTTATATGATCTTCGTGACAGGGTATAAAATTTTATAGAAAGTTCTTAGAAGGGTTTTTGGAAGGCTCTTGGTTCCCAACAGAGATATAACCATATTTCTTGCATTTTCAAGTACCTTATTTTCTGTCGTCACAGTAACCAAATGTTCATCAAAGTTTGCCACTGAAATAAGTAGTCACTAACAGAGCATCCTTTGAAAATATCTGTGTATGTCCGTTAACTGTGAGACTCGCTGAGAAGGGAAACAATATAAAACTCATTGTCTGTATGTGTGAATGCATGTTTGTTGCTGTATCATTTCTAAATGGTTGAAGCGACATTGATGAAACTTGAAGCACATTTTCTTTACTAGCAGCCTAACGATATTGTTGGCTAAATCAGCCACAATCCATATCTCTATCGAAGTGTGAAAGATATTATTAAAAATTCACCATTTGTCTTGTAAATTGATTAATACGTTTTACTATGTCTAGTAAGATATAATTCTATTCAATCTTCGAAAATGCCTCTAAAAAACTGAAATAATTTTTCGAAAATAATAGATGCGTCTTGAATGTTTGAGAATTCTCTTGATTTTCCTGGAGTGTTATGGAATTTTCTAGGCTTTCCAGAAATTTAAGTATCATATTTTAAAAAATCCTTAGAGAAGATATGAGATGTAGTATACCATATGTTTAGAGGAAAAATAATTAAATTTTTAATTTTCAGATATAATTAAAATTTGAACTGTATTTTATTAATAAAAGTGTATTCATTAAACGCTATGCTATTTATATAAAATTTTTCGTTTTGCAGAGAGAAAAAAAGAATCTTACTTGATATTGTCTTGGCTTCGAGACAGATGGGATCCAAATTGAAACCTCGACTCCTTAAATATTCTTCATGGAATCGACAGTTAAATCTCAATCGTGGTGAACATTATATCTCATATCATGGACCAAATTTCCTGACATTCATGTGACGTAAAAGTTAAGAAACAGCATGCCAGTTTAGGGTTAGTCCTTGTCGCCTGACTGGAGCTTCTAAAGGTCGCGGCGACTTAGCGGTCAGATCTCGGCTTCGGATCACGAAAAGTTTCAGGTTCGAAACACGATTCTACCGAGGAACTGTCGTGTAAGCTGCCTGGTGTATGTTACATCCGTCCGGACCAAACGTCCTCCCTCTGATGTGGTGTGGAAGATTGAAAAGGAGGGTACAGGCTGAAGTACCGTCCGCGTCATCTGACCACAGATTAAAATTACGAGGTATGTCCCAAAATAGCCTTAGTGTTGCTTTAAGTGGGATTTTAATATATATGTAGGGATTGGATTTTGAAGTGTTAGGAAATAAACGTTCATAGATGGGGCTAGACAACTAGAGCGAGTGTAATTACAAGAGTGAGGTGATTTGAATGTTTGCTCTTGGAGAAGGAGTTGCTGAGCAGAGTAACTCGAACGAATCTATAATAAATTTGTTGTTAAGATTTCTATTTGCCTATTTATTCAAAGCACTCACCAACCAGCCACGACAATATAATTAAACGAACTGGGGATTAAAGTCACTAAATCTCTTCTAAAACAGCCGTAGTGTTACTTCCAAAAAGTTATTATAACAACTAAACTGAACTAAACCGAATGCTCTGCGTTTGTGCATATGATCAAGACGATAAAGATGATAGAAACTGAAGCTTCAAATATAATATTGAAGCTCGCGGAGATTTTACTCTAGCAAGAAGTTTTTAAATAGGAAAAAAAAAAAGATATTTTTTGGAATTCGAAGCTCATTATTTTCCGTTTGTGTTTTGTTCATTTTTCGAAAATTTTACAAGTAATTTTGTTTAATACTTCTACTGCAGATGAATAAAGACAGTGAAAGATTTTATTCCTCTAACAGGGAAAAGAGATGTATTTAAATAATAATTAATATATTCACTTAATTAGCTGGAGCCCTCATTTATATTTGAGAAAACTAAGTGAATGCTTTCTCTATTATATAACTATTCACTAGCATGAGAATGTCTATATAAATTGAAATTAGTAAATATATAAAAGTAATTTTGAATATTACATCAGATTTTATATTATTATATAGCTATTCGGAATTAAATAATTCTTTAGCATTCGTTTATTCGTTCTTTTTATATAATTTATTTATATTTTGTATATAGGTCTACAAAAAGAGAAATATGAAACGCAATATATCATATATTTAAACATTTAAACGAAAAACAATTATTAAGATTTTCAGTGAAATGGCAAAAACATTCACTTAGATTTGAGAAAACTAAGTGAAAGATTCCGCCAACATATAGAAGCATTCACTAATAACTGAATGCTTATATAATAATGTTGAGAGAAAAAATATATGGAAATCATTTTGAAAATTGCATCAGAATTTATTGTAGCTTTCCTGAATTAAATAATTTTTTTCTTATTCGTTTATCTATTTTAGATCTTTCTACAGTTTACCTAATTTTTCAGTTTTTATGTCTACTGAAAGTACAGTGTACATATATTTAAGTGTACCATATTTTGAAATGAAAAACAACAATTAAAATATTCAGTGAATTGGCAGAAGCATTTATTTAAATTTGAGAATGCTTTTACTAATATATAAGTATTCATCAATAAGGGAATGCTTATATAAGTTGAAAGAAGTAAATATATGGAAGTAATTTTCAGAATTGCATCAGCTTTTCTGAATGAAATAATTTTTAAAAAATTAGTTTGTTTATTTCGCTTTTAATTTGAAGTATTATTGTAAGACTAAAAAGCTTTTAAATATTTATAGATTAAACCCCGCATAATTTGTTTCCTTATCTATTTGAAAAATAACTTTAATACATTTCTTATACTTTTTTTTGTAAAAAAATGAAACATTTAAAAGGAAAGAATTAAAGGAGAGATATTTAAGCAGTTTTATTTGAGCAGAGATTAATTACATTGAAGACAAAACAAAATTCGAGAACCAATAAGCTTTTTAATGTAATAAGGAAAAGAAACAGTAAATCTAGCTTTTAATTTATAATAGCTAGCGTCGCTTCTTGTAACAAATGCGAATAAATTTATTAATTAAAGTAACCACAAGGAAATACGATAACCTATTTTGCACTTATAAAAACCTTGTATTAATGAATAAAAAATCTACCATTAAAGCAAAATAAAAATAGGCGATTAATAAAAGAACAATTTTTTAGATGCGAGAAACTGTATACCTAGATGAACAAAACATTTTATTTAAAGAGTTCTAATTATTTCTGCGCAATTAAAAAAATTGAAACATCAATGAAAAACTCTATTTTCTAGAAATGAAATATTTGATATGAGTGTAGATTTTTGCTATTTGTGTGCAGAAAATAATTTCTAGATTGAAGCCGTGATTAAAGAATACTGATTATTTTTGAGAGTTTCTTATGCTCATATTTTTGCTATCATGTTAATGACAGAGATAGATGTTTTTATCAAAATAATGAGCTTGAATAACAAATTTTATTTTTGAGCAGTGATGGTTGTTTGTCTATTTCTTTTAAAACAGAATGCTTTAAATAGCAGTTTCCATTCATCAGTTTGATTACGGTAATGTTTTGAGTATTAATTTCTGCGAAATGCATATTTTTTTTGAAAACCTTGCAGTAACAAAACATTGGATTTCTTTCGGATAAACTTAATAAATATTTTTCCATAAAATTCATACTTCATAATGTAGAATATTTCCATTAATGGAAATATTTTCGTTAATTCATTAATGAGATGGAAATAAAAAAAATGTTCAATCTATTAAATTAGAGGAAAGCGCTCAAAGTTTCCAGATTAGTAAAGGATTGCACATTCAGAGTTTTAATAATAAAAACATGAAACAAATTTCTTTCCTATCTATGACAGTCAGTTTCAAAATGAAATAAATAATTAGATTTTTTAAAAATTAAGCAAAAATAAGCAAAATTAAGATCTAGCATATTTATCAAAGTCCTTGAGCGAGGATTCATGATAAATAAGTATGGTATCCTTTGTTGGTCAAAGTGACTTCTTGTTATTTCAGGAATAGGTCCAATATATGTGAGGTGGTTGTCTTTTTAGAAGACTTTTAGGAGTATTTGATATATATTTGTTTCTCTAACTGGAGGGGGATGCATCATTATTGAGGAGAAAGAGTTTTCTGTGTGGTCGTTAGTTTTCGTCACTCTGGTGTGCACAGAAAAGAGCTTAAGTCGGTTCCTCCCATAGATGACGGAATGCACTTCCTTAGTGAAGGGTTGTACCGTGACCGATGATGGTCCTTTTGACTCAATCGCAGTTTCCTCTTTTATTGTTGTAACGATTCGATCATTCGGATTTTTCCTTGTAGTATCTGGTGGATCGGAGAAGCTGGCTATAGCTCATAAGCTTATATTTGTATTTCGTTTGGAGAAAAACTTCCAGCATCCATACGACAGTAGCAAAACATTCATTGCTGAAATGCTATAATTCTACGAGTTTATCTTCTTTAAATGCTAAGAACGAAATCAGAGGAATGTATTTGAAATCCTATTTTTTGATTTATGTATATGAATCATGCCTGCGTTAGCTCACTAGGTCTTTGGTGTGCGGTGCCTTATATTGATTTCAAAGGCAACGAATAGTTTACATTAACTGCAGATAAATTCTGGTTTAATTAGAAAGAAAAAAGTTTTCTCAGCTATTAACTGTAACTATGTTTTAGTAACTCATACCATACAGAGGGCACCAATATTTAGTAGATGAGAGATTTCAGCTAAGTGAACAAGCTCTCACTTATTATTTAGTAAAAAAATACTTTCTATTTTTAAATATAAATTTGAAAGTATAATAGAGTACATGAATCATTCTTGGTTGATAGACATTAGTTTGAGTGACAGCACCAATGCATTTCCCCTCAATTTGATTATAAAATAGGGTCACGTGGAAACCTTTGATTTTTAGATAACTGACATTTCAAGATTGACGGCAGAAGCCGTATAATTTTTCTTTTTAAAAGAAATCTGATCTCCGCGTAAGTATTATTTTTAAAAGAAAACTTATGCGGCTTCTATAGACAAAAAGAAAAAAAAACTCGATGAGCCACACAATTATATATTTTTTTGAGAGTTAAAACAAGGTAAATCAAAGATGTAGGTCAGAAATTCGTCTGAATGCTAATACATCAATGTATATTTTCCCCCCAACTGAAATTTAAAGCTTGATCTCATGAAAATCTTCCGAATTTTAGCAAACGATATTTGAAGACAGACTACAGAAACCGGCCGAAGTTTCTTTCCAAGATAAAAATAAACGATCAATCACACATTTATAGTTTCTTATGAAGAAAAATGCTTAAAAAAGAAAATGGTTCATCAATTGTATTCTTTAGGTATAAGTTCTTTGCATTGAATAGTAATATATGGCAGCACAAAATGTTTCACACATGTCTAGCCTTTAACTATTATTTATATAGCCTATGGGGAATGATTTCATATTTTCACTTTCTTAAGAAGTCAAAAGAAATTATCATAAGTTTCCGACCTGGAAATTATATTTCTATTTTCTTCCAGATAGGTAGACTTGAAGTTATCAGACAATTCTACAGACTTTCATCTTTCCTTTCTTGTGACATGAATTCAAAATTAGAATCACGTTTAGTCCAGAATTCAGATTTCTTCTGATTAATCATTGAATTGAAATATTAGCAATGAGACTTTTCATGATTAGACGGATTTTTAACTACTTCCATGCATTATAACAGGAGTATCTTAAGTGGGATTGCAAGAATGAATTTGAAACGAAGTGATAGCCTGGAAGAAAGATCAAAGGTTTCTTTATAAAGAAAGCCATTAAGTCTTTGAAAATCCTAGGAAGTGATGAAATAATTGATTTAAGTAACTCACCAATTATTGTAATACAGAATGTACATAATTGTATTTATTTGATTATTATTCAGTATTCTTTGATTCAAATAATCTACAGTTAATGCATGCGTAAGCTATTCAGGAATGAAAATAAGTAAATTTTATACGCGTTTAATATGTAAAACTTATCCCAGGAACAGATCAATCAGTTAAGTTTCTAGAGATAATCTTGAATTAGGTTTAATTTTGGAATATGGCTTAGCTATCAGATCTTTGTCTAGTTCTAATAATCGTTGATGATATGAATTAGGCAAAATTTCTTAAAAGCAGTTTTTAAATCTATAATTTTATTGGTGTATTAAATAAAGTAGACCTTTTTTTTCAGTTATATTTTTGATGTACAATTTAAAATTAAAATATCACATAAGCTTTAAATGAGCTTTTCGAATTCCCTACCAGATGGAGCCCCCAGTAAAGAAGTCTAATTTAATTAAATAAACCACTGAGTCGATTATAAGAGTTTGAAAAATTAAAATAGCTTGTTTTTATCTAGACTTCAGAAGCATATAAAATTTCAAAACTCTAATACATTAAGAAATGGGTAAAAAACCAACAATTACAAAAATTCATCTTTGTAGACATGAAATAAGTCAAGTTAAATAACACTATTTAAAAAGCGATTAACACAAAATCAAATTAATATCAAAGAATATAATATATTAATTTTTACATTGAATTAATCAAATTTTTAAATGTTTGGGGATGCTTGACTCATAAGGCCTCGTTTTTTAAATCCAAAATCGTAGCAATATTTTTTTTCTAGGAAATTTGGTTTTTTATATGATTACGCATTTAATTTCCGATAGAAATACAATAAAGTGAAGCAAAGGTTACTGAATATGTTGGGCATCTGTATAAAGGAATGCCTACTTGTGATCATGCTTTGCATAGTTTAAAATATATATAGATGGATTTTTTAAGTCAATTATTTGCAGTACCTTTCCCTCGAAACAATTATCAAAACATCGCACCAGAGAAGTCGAGAAAAGAATTTATTCACAAAAGAAAGATGTTTCACTGCTTACAACAGATAATAATTGATTCAAAATTATTCAATAAAATTAATTTCAAAACTGGGATAAAAATTAATACTTTAATTAAAAATATTCTTTAATAAATTTAAATTTAAGCCATTTAAGGGGAAAAAAACAGATTGTCTTGTTGCCCCGTTTCCAAATCTGAGGCAAATGATACAATCACTTTGATGAACTGGATATGTGTAATATTAGATGGTACCCGGCGTATTGCTGCAGCAGAAGAAATAATTTTGAAAATATCGTTTGGAATTTGAAATAGTTATCTTGTTTAATTAAGAATGATATTTATTTTCTTATCGACAGTAAATACAATAATTGAAATTGAAGGATATATAAAGGAGAAGCATAAATAGTATTTATTCTATGTTTATTATTCTTTTCTACAAACAAATATTTATTTTTATTTATTATATTTGTGTATTTTTTAGAATTGTAAAGTTTTGTGTTTTTTCAGAATGGTAACGAAAGAAACTTTTTATTGTATCTTCTGATTCCTTTAATATTTTCAAGTTTCATATTAGAAAATGCAATTAAAATATTTTGTTTTAAACTTGATTAAACATAGAAAATATTTTTATACCATGAAATCTTTAGTATAGTTGAAAAGATAATTTTTTTGAAAAAAAAAAGATGGTGGTGCAAAATCATTTCTACTATAATATTTTCAGAAGTTACTGCTAAAAACGCTAAAATTTTATAAAATGTTTAGTTAAAATTTCAAACTTATAATATTGGTTCCCTTGAAACTTTCTCTCACACTCTCTAATAAAACTGTTACCTCAGAGGAAGATTTAGATTGTATTTACGTACAATAGCTACGAAATATTAACGTCTAGCTTGAAAACTGAAGTTTACTGAATCTGTTGTGTCTCCTAGTGAGTTATTTGGTGATTAATGGATACGATAAATAGATCTGAAAATATTTTGAATACTTTAAAGGGTTGTATCATCTCTAAAACCTTTGCAATATGTTGTCAAAGTTTTATCGGAATCAGATCAGCGATAAGGCAGCGCATAAGAGACAAACACTCATTTTTATTTATATAGATATATTTGGCCCATATTGTAATCAAATTACACCTTATATATAAGTTAACTATTTTTTGTATTTCTTAGTCTTCATTTTTGAATGAATAACATCTTTAAAAAAAGTAAGAAGAGGCAGAAAAATGTGCGGAGGAAATAGAAGAAACACCACAAAAAATACTCAGAAATATTTGAATTTTTTTTGTTGAACAACAACACCAACAAAAAAACTATTCAAGAAGTTTCGTCTACTAATTCTAGGGCTGAGGATGATGAAATCCCCATAATTCACATTGAAAGCGACGTTAAACATACCAATGGTATATCGATGTTTTTTTAATTAGTTGCTGCAGTACCAGACTATTGTGTGCTGTTTTGATATTAGAAATATTTAAAATTGTTACTTATTTTACATACAACTCTTAGGCAAACTATACTTCTCATTGTAACAAAAGCATTTAATTATTGTGTTTGAAGGATTTTTTTTTCTTTGATGCAAAAATAGCTTGATTATTTTTTTGTTGAAAAATTTATTTTAAAGAAATGAACGGTTTTTTTAACGGTAGTGAAACGTTCAGTGAATATTCTTAGCATTCTAAATTATGCTTAATATTTCGTTATTTTATATAAAACAAGCATTATACTTAAAATAATTTTTAAGGTGAAAATAACGTATGCTGATGTGGCTCGATGTTGCAGCTTAGAGGGAGGAATGCATAATTTAACTTAAACGCTTCATCTTAGATTCGATTCTTATGAGAACAGCTGGCGATGGGAAGTCTTTGAATGCTTGGAAATTAAAAACATCAGCACATTCCCGAACAGAGAAATTAACCTCATCAGGATCCTTAATTACAGCAGGGTTTCAGGATGTGGGCGGACATCAGCAGTAAAGAATGGGGATCTTGTGCATCGGTGTGTGAAAGTGATTTCGTTTTAAGCTAAAGAGATGTCTTACTACACCAAAAAGCACAAACGAAAGCGTGGTAAGGGCTAATCTGTTATCATGCAAATTTTATTATCTTTTCCTTTTCATTTCAGGAATTTTCTCCAAACTGAGCGCATTCCAGAAGGTTGGTTACCTTTGGTATTTTTCTGCTTACTTAATAGCAGTATAGTTCAGGTGATGTGTTTTCCGCCATGATTGCTATCCTTACTAGCATATTACTAATTTAATTTTGTGAAATATCTTGGGCAAGGTACCCTTGTTTGGATTACCATTCTTCACAGGGTAGATTGAATTTCTGCTTATTACGAAGAAATTCCGTAATTAAAAGACAAAATACTTAAAATGTATAATTTGCTTTGTGCGATTAAAATATAATTTGCTTAGTGCATTTCAAATGTATAATTTGCTTAGTGCAATTCAAATAGATAACATACTGATTTTATATATTGCTAAACACTACCTCCTAACATTCCTTACTGCTGTTTAGAAAAAGTAAATCAATTAACAGATTTAACTCTTAAATCTTAAATTCCCGTCTTTATCTTGATTATATGATATGAAGCTTTTAAGAAAATATTCCCATCAACCTTTATTCCATGAAACTTATTATAAATACTTACAACTATGTGATAGAAAACTGCACGCATACATTGCGATCAAAAGTCAACGAAACTCGTGGTTTTATTCATGACGTTTTAATAAATTAAAGTAAGTGCGTGCACGTAAATGGAGGCGAACGCCTACCAATTAATGGGCAGAAGATTGCAATAATTGTAGACCTTTAATGTAAGAGCATTTATTTTGTTCATTAACACAATATGCTCATATCTTATAACTTTAAACCAGCAATTACTGTAAAGATAAAAATTTATTTATTTCGTGTATCTCAGAAATAGTTCTGATGATTTGGATCAAATTTTATATTTAAATAAGGTTTTGTTATTTAAGTTTTGTTTTCTATATAGGTGTCTATCCTGAAAAGAAACGTTTTTACACACACAAAAAGAAATGTTTTCTTTTGTAATTAACTATAAAAATAAGTATATTCAACTTTCGCTTTGAACTGTGAGCAAAGCAGTATAGTGGTGAAAATAGCATGAATGACGTGTCTATTGTCTTTCATGCAGTGCTTTTTGCTTTATTTCTTAACTTATATATTTATATTTAGCATTTTTTATGTATTTATTTATTATAAAAAGTAATATATATACAATAACTTCTTTAATATTATAATAATTTATAATATATTGCTTTGTATGTTTATCTAAATAGGCAACTTTCCTGAGAAAAACCTTATTTTACACACACAAAAACATTAAAAAAAATAATTAGATACTTTTTATCAACACAGTGGCATATATTCTTTGGACAAGCATTCAAATCTCGTGTAATATTTTACCGTTCTTCAGTTTTATTGGAATGTTTAAAACAGCATGTATATGCAGAAAAACCATCGAAATATCAAGGAACTCTAGAAAAATATGACACAGGAAATACATTAATTTATAATGAAAACAGATTTGATTTTGAAACTCTTTGTGCAGCTTTGTATTTTTCTTAAAAAGCTTAGAAAAGCTTAAGCAGAGAAAGAAAAACTTTTAAGGAATGATGGCTTAGCAGAAAATCCCCTTTCGTTTACAATTCTAAAATATCAGTCTTATTCAGAATATTTTTTAATTCTGAACTACGTTATATTGATGTCATCAAGTCTGTTTGTTTCTAGATGATTACCTTTGATAAGTAACCAGATAAATTTTCATATAAATATGAGCTATCTGTCCAATAAATGGACATGATAAGAAATTAAAGATATGTATTAGGTTGTTCGGAAAGTAATTTCGTTTTTTCCCGACAGAGGATTTAATTGTATTTTTCGCACCCAGTTTCATACTTAAACCGCAAAATCATTTTACGTTTTAAGAGCTGATATAGCAAGGCTTGAGTGTGAAAAAGTGCAGCTGATTCTTCGCAGTAGTTGTTGGATGGTGCCCTTTTAAATATGGAGAGCAATAAACAGCATTTTAGTCATTTTTTTCTTTTTTGCTATATAAAAGGTAAAAATGCTGTCAAGCCAGAAATAAATTAACCAATATGTGTGGAGAAGATGTGTTAACAGTTCATCAGTACCAGAACTGATTTGCAAAATTTTTCCTTCAAATGAGGAGGCCAAAAACCACCTCGATCAGTTTTTTTTACAGCAAAGACCAAAACTTTTATGAGCGTGTAATCATGTTACTACCAAAAATATGGCAAAAGGTATTAGACCAGAATGGCAATTTTATAATTTAATAAATAATTTATTCATTAAACGAAAATTTCTTTTCATTTTGACAAAAAAAAAACCGAAATGACTTTCCGAACAACCCAATAATTCTAGAAAAAAAATCGTGTACTAAAATTCACTAATAACGCTTGTTGAGATTATGAGTCTTATCACAATGGAACTAATAGTTCGTTTGATGCAGTCAGTTCTTCTATAGTTCCAATATCAATACAAATCCAAAATTGTAATAATAAAATCAAATTTCAAGTACAGAAGTTATTTGAAAAAAAAAACCCTCGAATTTCATCCATTTAAATAGAAGAGTTTTTGAGTTATGATGATCATATATACGTTTATGAATACAGAGATGAATTTTCTTTAAGAAGTTTCGATTGGAATTTGTTGAAAATGTATGATTTTGGTTTAAGGACCTTATACAAAATTTCATCCGTTTATTGTTGATTTCATCTGCTACAGTATTATCTGTACCTTGAAGAATTTCTCCAATACCATATTCCCAAGCGCCTATTATTTAGGAAAAACAAGGAAATGAGCAGATTCATCAAAATCTTCCTGTAGAATTTTTTCGATGATTGTAGTTCTCTCTTTGCAAAAAGAAAGTAAATATTGCTTTCATTTATTGAATAGAAATATTTAGATTCATTGTAAGACAATGAGTTTTTGCTTATTAGAGAAACCAAATATGCAGAATTTTATGTTTTATCAACCAATTTAGAAAACCATATCAAAGCACATGCGTTGGCAAAACGATTTCACAAGAGAATATAAATCGTAATTGTCTTCCTCTTTTATAAAAAAACCCCCATTTCTAAAATATGTTGATTTTTCCGTTATATGTTCACGTAACAGAATGATATAAATAATTTATCGTGGACGATTGTGTGACGATTTAATTTCAACAAATTATCATGCTTCAGAAAATGATAAAAATTCCAACCTCAATTATAAAATGCAATTGATATGCATTCTGCCAATACCATAAATTATTAGGAAGAAAAATGCAATAAAAATATTACGAAATAAGTTAACAATATTTAAAAAAATGAAGGGCTTGTTGCTTTATCGCATCTCTTATAGATGAGTAGCCACAGCCTAAAACGTTTTAAGAAACTCTTGAGTAATAATTATTTAAGAATAATTATTACTGATAATTTTATTATTTTTAATATTTTTGGAAACATTTTTGATTTTTAAACATCACACTCGAATTACTTTGAATTTAAATGATTTATACTTTTAAAGAAAAAAATTTAATCGATTTTTTTTATTTAGAAACTTTTGAACGTTTGATAAAAGCAGAGCAATATAAAAGAGAAACTGTTTTGTTCCATAGTCGCTCCAGTTTATTCTCACATTCCTCATATTTTATTTCGGAATGATGAAGATTTGGCTTTATTCCACAGGGTCTGCTGGGATAAAGTGGCTATGATTTGGGCCATTTTTCAAATAAAGCCATGTAGTTCGAATGAAAAATTTTGCGCTTCTGTTTTGACACTAAAATCTTTCTGGTTACTGTAGGAGTATAGTTACGCTGATAATATTTCATAGTTAACCTCACACTCTTTATTTAATTTTAATTCACCTCCATTACAGCTCTATAAAATGAATTTTTATTGAAAATCATGAAAGATATTCAACCTATATTTAAATTTCTTTTATGTTTTCTTCAACTCTACATTTTTAGGGTTTATTAAAACAGTTGCAAGTAGAATTGTAATAAGTAAAAAATGAATTTAATGAAAGATTCTACAATGAATAAGAAATATATAGAATTAAAATATTCAAATTTCGTACATATGTGAAGAATTTCATTCATATTTCATCAAAATCCATTTAATTCATAAAATTCAACAAAAATGCACAGAATAGTCTCTCAGTTAATTCTGCCTTGATTTACATGTCTGCTATAGATGATATATATTTTTTTAATATTCATGGATATTCGAACTGTATTCAGATTTTCAAACTCTTTACCACGAACTGCTTTTTAAGTCAAATCTGTCTTCATTAATTTTTTTATCCTTTATTTATATCTTTATAGGAGGAAATATTTTTTTATTATTTTTTATATATATATTATATTTTTAAAAAAAAATTATTTGTTAAATAAATGTCAAGTTTCTTCAGTCGATAGATTTTAACATTTTTAAAATTTATTAAACTTAAGCACAAAGAAAGGGAATTTGATGAATATCTGCATGTAGGTGCACACACATGCTATACGAGGTGTTTCAGAAAAGGAGGATCAATTTTGAACTTATCAATCATTGCCTGATAATGAGAGGAATCAGAAACGAAGTGTAAAGGTGCTTATGGGCAGTTGAATGTAAAACGAATTATAAAATAATAACGATCATTTAGAGAGTATACAAAATTATATTTAAGAAACAGTAATCACAGTGATGGTTCGGAGATCCATCAATAAGCTTGAATACATGTCTCACAATGTCAATGAAGGCATCAGTTACTATTTGATCAGTTCAAGTATGTCCCATATTCTGCATCAGTAATAGAAATGATGAAGCATTTTCTTTTATCTAAGCTATTATCTAATTGAAAATCTTGCTTTATCTTCATCAGTAGTTAGCTTCAGTATTAAACTGAATATCATAAACAAGGCTTTTGAGATATTCATGAGAAAAAAGAAGAAATTCACGAGAAAGAGATAGGTTGATTAGAGAAAATATGCTATCGATTCTCCTCATTTATGGATCTACCTGAAAAGTGACATCTAGATAGTTTCTTACCACTCGTTCCTTACAATCATTTCTTGATCCTATCTAGATGAAATATTTAGGTTAGATTCTTCTTCAACTGAAAGTTATAACCATATTAACAACTTTCAGCTTGGAATCGCTTGCTTCGTAATAAATAAGCATCTTCTGGTGCTTCTATTTATCTTTATCGATTAAGAAAGGAATTAAGGATAATATTTAGTTTGGAGTCTACTATCCCATCTTAAATTTTTTCAGTATTGTATACTTAATGAGAACATATTTAATATAATTGAAATAGTTTTATAATATATCCTGTTTCTTTAGTCTATATTTTATGGATTAAAATTAAACTTTAAACGGACTTTTAAAAAAAAATTATACTTGGCACTTAAGATAGTACAAAATATTTTTGTCTAGCATTATAGAAATTTTATGGTTTCTTGCAGGATATTCACATTCAATCTTAAATTTTAGAACAAAAATGACCAAAATCAATTTATAAAATCATGAAATGAATATTTCTTATTAATTAAACAATGAATTATAAAAGATTTTATAGCCTAAAATGAATTGAAAAATGCTTGTAAGTAAAAAATATTCTGTACTTCATGACTTTAGATGCTTTCGTTATTGTATCTTTAGTCTGCACTTGAAAGTCCAGACATGATGTGCTCGCCTAAATTCATAACCTCAAGTTCTGCAGAATTTTGTTCGGATATTAACAATGGATTAGAAAATGAGTTCAAATTTCATATTCCAAAGATTTCAATGTATCTAAAATTATATAAATGTTAAGAACAAGAACTATTTCATTCAGCTGCACATTAAATGCATAAAAATTTGTGAATGCTGCTGTTAGTTGATTACATCAAGATTTCTTGACCTTTTGACATTTCTAAGGTAACAAACGTTGAAACAGAAGAAATGATACCCAAAGCAAGTGTTGTTAAATCTTAATACAAAAATGATGAAATATTTTTAGAAGGGAGGTGCTATAGAAGATATGGACAAATATTCAAGAGAGATGTATATATAAAGGATGAATGAATGATTGAATCAACTATGAAATCAATACAATTTATTTTTGTTCTTTTATATTCTATTGCATATTTGTATATTTTATGCAAACTTTTGAAAAACTTTATAAACATTTCTATCTTTCATTTTTAATGACTTTTTGACACAATTAATAACATAATGGAGATAAATCATGATATAAGAACGAATTGGTGCATTTTTAGTTTTTAAGGTTTTAGAGCATACGCTTCAGGAGTAGATTCACGAGATATTGATTTATAAGGCATCGTAATTTATAGCATTATCTTAGTTCACAGATTTTGTAATTTTTTTCTGCTGCTGAGAGGTGTATCAGATATTATATATGTCTTAATCTGCCTTTATTATAATTTTTTTTTCTGCCAATTACTATAACGAGCAGATAAACGTCACCTCCTAAATAACTTAAGTTTTCGTTTTCGAAGAGAGAAACATCCAAGGTTTTTAAACATCTGATTTATAAAAGAGACATTTGTTGTTTTAGAGGTTGCTGGTTTTAAAAGCTGAGCTTATTTTACTCATCATCTCTAGTTTATTTATAATGGACAATGGACGAAATTTTCAAAAATCTAGTGACTTATAGTATTTACTTTTGACAGTGAATTTTTCTTTTATGGCATTAAAAAAAAACACAAGCATTTCTCCAAAAATCAAAACAACAGCTTTCGAATATGAAATAGCATCTTACTGCAGCAAGTGCAGTCGCCTTCTATCTCCTGTCACATAATATCATTCTAAAACAATCGAGTATACAAAGAATCCAACCTGGCATCGATGCCAATCCGAGCAAAGAAACTTCACATTGATTATGCTGTCAAAGGAGAGTAAGGAATAAATGGTGGCTTCTCGACAGCTTTCCTTTCTTTATGATTGCAAGTCTTAACACATTTCGGGCGCGAGTTAAAAGCAAGGAAACGAAAAGCTATCCATCTAATGCAACTCAGTGTCTGAACGTGACAGAAGTTCTCTTTGCTCACTCAAACCCCTTTGAAGAACAGGGGTGTATTTTCAAATTCCACTTTTCAACGAAGGATCGAAAGAGTTTTCGCCAGGTTTGTGTCACTGCTTGCAGCCCTTTTGGATTATAAATAATTTTAATTCAAAAATTAACCTTAAGAGAAAGAAATCACTGCATTAATGATGGGGAATTTTTAAAAAGAATATATAGCTTTTGAGAAAATGTCAAAACCTTCTCTGAAAAATGAATAGAATTCAAATTTGGTAAATTTTTGAGTTACTGAAATCTGAATGTTGCACGAAACTACCCTATTAATGACAATGCTTCCGAGTAAGTATTTTAGCTTTTAAATAAATTATTAAGATGAGAAGTTTATATAGAAATTTAATAAACTAATGGCATTCTTAAATATTTGAAAGAGCAACATTAACGAGAAGCGAAGTAAAAATATGGCTAAATTATGAATTAAAACTTTTTGGCAAGTATTGATGTAGTCCTTGACGACTCTTGTAAATATATTTATATATAGCCTGCAACTAGTAAAAATACCAAAAACTCATTTTACTATCCTAGAGTGAAAGTTCTCTAAATGCTCCAGGCCACCAGTTTAAGGTCGATCAAGTTAAAATATAATATCTGCAGTTTGTTGAAACGTTCACTATGTTGAGACTTCTTTTATTCTATTTATTGGTCCACTCGGCTATGGGAAGACTATCTAATCTCATCTGTATAATGACCTTCATGTTTTAAAATGTACTGAAAAAAGCAGTAGATAATTGACTTTTCCGAGAGTAATTGATCAAAATAAAAGCATTAATTTTCTTTTTTTTAAATTTAGTATATAATGATTGTTAACTAATTTAATATATAATAATGAACACATTTTCTGATATGCCCATGCATTCTATATATATTAAATGATCCTATATTTATATAACATAATTTTTTATTCATAGGCAATGTAATTCTATTTAGAAATTTAGTGCAATTCATAGGCATCTCAAATGATTTAAGGGCTTTAAGGTGGATCAAATTGGAAACATAATTTCAATGCAAACAAACGATGTCATCTGAGTAAATAATAGAGAATATAAACCCAACTAAGAGATTAAATGTATTCTTAGTGTATTTACTACCAAAACGCTTCCATTTTCTTCTGATATGTATAATGGTTTTAACTCCAGATTTTTCAGTATTAGCTGTAGAAAATAAAAATCTGCAATGAAAATAATCATTTTGCATTCTAATTTAAATGATATCAATAAAATGAATCAAAACTAAATATATGAATTATATAATTTTATTTCAAAAAAGTAAACACTATTTGAAATATGGTGAGAAAAACAGCAGCAGTGAAACCAATATGATCTGCAGAATTACTTAAAGTTTGATTTTTAATTTTAAAAGCAAGACAGGAATGAAAAATGTATGTATTCGTCTATAAATTTAAATTAATAATAAGTTCACATTCAACCAGAAATTTCACTGTCTGTTTCGGAGTAATTCATCTTATCTACAAACGGCAGATGTCTAAGAGCTCTCCGATAATATGATTCACTACATCCAGCAGATGTTTCTGATTAGTAAACATGATTTTTCTTACACTGAAACAATGCTTTATAGTAGATTGATTAACGATTAGCACGAATTGTATTGATCATTTTCGATACATTTCTTTCAAATGAAGATATTGCTTTTTGAAATTAATGTTTTTGTAAAGATTTCTACTTGCGACAGACTGTGATGAATTCATAAAGAATAAAAACTTATACATTTTTTTACTCTTATGAGAAGCTTTTTTCCAGTCAATTCCTTGCTCCTGATTTCCATTTTAGATATTTCGTCTTTTTACTATTAAATTCTTACCTTCTTCAGATATTGTTCGACAATATACCTATAAATAAGCACACTAAGAAGTGGTGGATTATGCAATTTTCTTTGAGCCATTTTGAGCAGTCTAGCTTCCTCGTAGCTTTAATTTTATGACCGTCTATTTTATAAGTCGGTTAGTTTTAATTTCTAAATTCATAAAACTCATTAAATCATCTATTAAAATAAATTTTCAATTACGGAAATATTTTTATTACTTTTTAATATATTTGGCCCATGTCTGTAAAAAATAATTACACAAAATTTTTCAACAACCAGGTCTAAGGTTATGTTCTATAAGAAATGCAAGCAACAAATGAAATTTGAAGTAGCTTCAAGCAAATTTCGATGTGTGATTGCTGAATTTAAATTTAGATAATGAATGAAAATATTCTTTCATTTAAAAACGATATTTAATATATAATTTAATTTTAGATCCTTATCATACATTTCGTTTTAATTTTTCACTTCAGTATGATATTTTCAAGATATTGTTGACTATTTTGTAAAATAATTTCTTCTTACTATAAAGGTACATGGACTAGACACAGTGTCTATAAAGGATTACATTTCCAATTTTTGAAACCATCGTATCCTGTCTCTTAATTTTCCCTTTCATTAAAATTCAATGAAACAGGACGAGTTTGATTAGGTAATGCAATACCTAGCCTAATAATTGAGATTACTGAAAAGCTTTTCGTAGAAATTTGAGTGCAAATTGAAATAAAAATTGTAAAGTTTATAATAAAGCGTAAACTATTACAATAAGAATATTTTGATGTTTTGGAATTATTTTTAAATCAATTACTGACATGCAGTTAATCTTAAAAACTATCAGAAATCAGAAGTACAATGCAATATTGAATCATTCAAAATAATTTATAGAAAGAAGGTATTCTAAAACCCAAAATATTGACGAAATTTAGTTGATATTTTAGTTTTTAGAATAAATCATCCTTCCTTAGGTTCTATCCTTCAATATAATACTTTACTGATGAAAACATAAATTTAATTTGAAACGATTGATTTAAGCTGAATACATATCTTATTAAAAAAGTTAACTTTTAGATGGTTTGTCTAAAAATAGCAAAACTGCTATGCCTAAAGGGAAAAGTGAAAAGATTTGCTTAAATTTAAAATTTCATGGCGATAAAATCTGTCTGACATTTGGTATGGCACGAAATGGCTTACATTTCAAACGATTAACTCTTTAGTATTAATAAAAAGCTGTAACACAGAGCAGATATTTTTATTTTCAACTGTGACGTGGAGGATTAAAATAAAGTGTTCTGTTGTAATATACAAAAAATGTATGTTGTTTGCAGATGCGTCAAATTTTTGCAAAAATTAGTAAGAATTGCTCTTGAGACATTTTTATTTCGCTAGTGTTACTAAGGTGCATGCTAATTTTTACTGCAACCTTTCTTAGTGTATGCTTCATTATTATTTGCTTGATTCTTTAGAAATATTCAAATTATTTGCATGCAAAGAAGATATCTTGAAGATATATTCAAATGATTTGCATGCAAAGAAGGTATCTGGAAGATATATTCAAATGATTTGCATGCAATCATATAGGAAGATATATATGTATATTTTTATACATATTTTTATCAATGTATATCAGTATGATATAAATAATATTTCTATTTTCAGATGAGTGTACTAGATTTTCCTGAAATATAGTACTTTTTTATTTTATTTATGATTGCATACTACGTACAAGCTTTCACTACAATACCAGAGGGTCGAGTTATCTCTACTCCAAGTATCTTTTCCAGGTGGAGCTGGGCAATGGCAGTGAATATTGAAGCTTTAGTCAAAGCCTTTTTTATATCAATCTTATTTTCAAGCCCCTGCTGTAGTGATAATGGTCGTCCAACTAATCTGGATTCTTTGGCAAATTGGGAAGAACTCCGATCTGATTATAATTGTGTGCAATAATATCTCTAGTGAACTGGTATATAAAAAGCTATGCTTTTTTGATATTCATACAATAAATTAAAAGTTGTTATACGAATAACTGACTTCAATTTTTTACGTTAAACTCTATCTGATATTGCTCCTAATTAATAAAAGTTGTAAACAATACTTTGAGCTTTTTAATCTGCAAAATGTATGTAATATATAAATTTTTTGAACGAAAATGGAGAACTACTACTATTCCGTGCAACTATTATGTACCATCCAGAAAAAAGGGGCTTTTTTGCATTGAAAAAACTTTGTATTTTACAATGTTTTTTTTATGCTTACAATTAAAGTTTTTTCATCGCTAATTTTCTTGAATGCTATATTTGCCTTTGTAACCACATATAGAACTACACAAAAGTCACAGCGATCATTTATATAGTTTTAAGTAATTTAGTCACTCAATGTTAATTTTTTTATTTCGAAAAATTCAATCATGTT
Organism: Argiope trifasciata; assembly: GCA_026543055.1. Classification (NCBI taxonomy): domain Eukaryota; kingdom Metazoa; phylum Arthropoda; class Arachnida; order Araneae; family Araneidae; genus Argiope; species Argiope trifasciata. Next base: position 7,409,930 of record JAPMOQ010033694.1, read on the forward strand.
TAATAAGATTTTTGAGATAAAAACCACATAAGTGATTAGAAAATTTATTAATCTCAAGAATTGAGTTTCAGATATTTTGGAGAGTAAAAGAATGATATGAAAAATCATTTTAAAGTTGTCAATTTATTATTCTAGACTAGTTTTAATTTAAATGATTACTAAATGCATAGTAACCTAATGCAAAATCTCTGTGAAATATTTTCAAATCAAGTGTTGTTCTAGAAATGTTCCTAAAGATGCTTATTTTCCAACTTTAAATCATGCAAACCATTCAAAGCTTGAAACCAATGGTCTTCGACTTGTGTCATTTTTCCCGGCGTAGTTTCTATATCGGAAAAAGCGAAGAAAAAATTTATGGAATGAACTTGTGCACTATACTGATCATGTTGACTACTTCTTTCCTATTCTCTTTGACATTTTTCCATTTTCACCTCTTTGCCACTTGGATGGTACTCTCCCTTTTCTTATTTTTGTTGTAGGTGTCATGATGGCGAAGAAAAGGACGAAAGATACTGGCAGAGAGGGCTAAACAAACACCAACTTTTCGACTTCAATACATTTGGAAGACTTTCACCCTCTATACGTATTCCGAGTGGACCTAACGGCTTGACTTCAAACTTTATTCATTTGATCGGAAATTTTTTCCCCCCAATTTTAAAGCTTTGGCTTGGTTCTGTGCTATTCTGAGTTAACATATAAAATAAATGAATTAGATTAAAAGAGGTAAAAAATGAAGCTGTTATGTACAGTAGGTTATTTGGTTTAAATGTGCTATATATCAATGGACTTTTTTTGAATAATTTATTTTCCTAAGATGAATGAATGGAGATTCCAGAGGAATTTATCGATAATTTAGTTAGTGAATTTCTATTTAGCAAAATAAACAGCAAAAAAAAAAAAGAATTGGAAATTAAAGAAATAAAATTGTGAACTGATGTTAAGTGCATTTTATGCAAAAGATTTTTATTCTCGGAATAAATTCTTTCCATGAGATGACACCATAAAAATGGTGGTGAATGTCGTTTTAATGTGCTCTATAATTGATAAGATAAAACAACTGATACCTTAAGACTAAAAGAAATAAAACCAAGATGAAAGCCAAGGTTATCGTGTACAATGCATTTTCTAAAAAATATATATATTTCTTCTTGGCGAAATGATTGAAGCCATGAATAGAGTCATTGACATTTTAGACACGTGACTTCCAATTTAGAAAGAAAACAGGTGAAATGAAAGAGTTAAGACTTTAAGAAAGCTGAAATAAAATTTATACTTTAAGTTTACTCTAGAATTAACTTTTGAGACAGAATTAGCTGTTTCATTAGATAAATTATCTTTTATGACCTTAAATAACTTTTTTGTTTTTGAAAAAAAATAGGAATTAAGTTAGTTATAAAGAGATTTCAAAAGGAAAAAAGTTGAAAAATAAACTAGAGTTCATTGTTCGTTAAAAATATTTTCTTCTTTTTGCAATGTTGAATAAAAATTTCAGTTGCAATCAATTACTGGTAATTTTTATTGAGGTTATCGACATTTTAAGTAAATAATTTCTGGAATAACATATCATGGAATAAGATTTCTAAAGGTCATTGTATTAAATAAAATGCATTAAATCTCAATAAAATACCTGATAATTTCCTATTTAGGGAAATTCGACTGATTGCTCTCTTTATGAAGCATTACTCTTTTAAATGAAAAGTGTCAGATGTCAAAATAAGTCAATCAGAAACTAAATTGGAGAAAGGAGACTTTTAAATGTCAAATTATAACAGTGCGAAACAAGAGTGGTAGAAGCAGATTAGAAATCAAACAGAAAAAAATAGAGAAAATATGTTTAAATCTCGAACAGCAATAAGACACAAAATATATCTAAATTGCAGCAACACACATTAGTTAAAACGTGTCTAACTATATTACATAATACAGTTGCTGAAAGCACCATACTTTTGGTTTACCTTTTCAAAATTAAGCTTCCTATAATAATAGCAACGATTTTTTACGTAAATACAATTCTTCCCTACTTCATGTTAAACAATCAAGCTACAGATTGATTTAACAAAAAATTATTATGCCTATATGTATCTACATAAGAAGCTATTTCTTTAAAGCGAATTGATTATTTAAATAACATTGAGATCAACTAACAAGGGAAGGCCACGGGTTGGAAAATTGAATTCAAGATGAGATTTTGTATAAGAGTAGTATGGTTATAGAATGCTAATTTATTAGAGTTATAAAAAGCAATAACAAAAAAAATTTCGAGAAAATAACTCTCAAACTTTCAGCATAGATTATATACTAATAACTTGTTGGCCCAGTTTTCAGGCAGCACAATCTGTAAGACTTTATTCACATTCCTAAGTTCAGTCTTCGGCATATTTTTTTATTATTTCAAATTAATTTAACAAATTTGGGGTAGTTTTAATTAATGCATTTTTTCATTTTTTATGCAAAAATAATTGTTTTTTTCTATTAATTATAGAATTATAAATCCATTTTTTGAAGAAAAATAATTGTAAATTTATATGCGTGTTTTAAATAATATCCAAAATAACTTGAATTAAATTAACAATTTAAAGATGATTTTAATTAATTTCAATTAATGTGTTACTCTTTTTTTTCAATGCAAAAATAAATATTTTGTCACTTAATACTTAAATGAGAATTTATTTTTGAAAGAAAAATAATTAAAGTTATGGATGCGCTTTTCTTTGAAAATTTATAGAAATTATTCAAATAAAATCTACACTTTACATAAGTTTAAATTAATATGTAATTACTGCATAATGCAAAAATAAATGTTCCGTCATATAACACTTGAATTAAAATTTTATTTTCAAGTTGAGAAAATAACTACTAATATAACTCAAATGATAATAATTATTAATTAAAATTGTTGCCATCATAAAAAAAAATTCAGTAACTTCATATTACATATTTGAGACAGAATGACAAATACCGTAAAAACATTGGAAGCGAGATATATTTTGTATTCTTGAGTAATGCATAAATTATCCACAAGAGAAACTTTAAAAGGGTCGATTGGAACACAAACTTAATTCACTATCAAAAAAATATTTGTTTTTCTTCAGAAAACTGGGCAGCATACGAAGCATATAGTATCTTACTGTAAAAAGCTCGGACTATCTACACATTCATTCCACAACTTTACATTTGCTTTCCACTTTTCTTTCCTCAATTTTTCAAATTGAGAATTTTATTGATTTATTTAATAAATTATTATCTGATATATTTATATATTATTATTTTTTAAATTTTTAATATAAATATGACTTTTTCAAGCTAATAATTTGTAATTATTGAAATTGAAAAATTTAAAACTTTTAACGATTTTGAGATAGTTATTTTATATAAATTAAAACTATCAATAAGTTTTTAATTTAACTTAAATAATTTTTACAATTTTTTGAAATGCTCATCGATATTTACAACTATTTTTCTTTCAAAAATTAATTCCAATATTAAGAGTAAAATGATTTATTTTTTGCATACAAAAATGAGTAATATATTAATGAAACTCGTCTTTAAATTATTAATTTAATTTAAGCAATTTTTAATATTTTTTAAACGCGCATATAAAGTTATAATTATTTTTCTTCTAATTGGAGAATAGACGTTTAATTTTGTATAAAAATGTTAAAAAAATGATCAGCAACAACGAGTATAAGTATTTTAGTGTATAAGCTTTTCAGTAAGTTTGAGGGCCCTTTTCTCGGAATTGACTGGTTACTTACTTTACTGAATGGTTATTTATTTACTGGAAAACTTTAATTAATTAATTGTAAAAAGGCATGCTACTATTATACTAAATCTCATTTCGAGCTCAATTCTCCATCCCTTATCCTCTCTTTGTCAATTTCTGTATTTTTTTAAACTTTTTATCATGTCTGCTTGGAAAGAATTTTAATGAAATCAATGCATATCATGATCAAGATGAAATTTACTACATTAATCGTTTAGAGTAGACGGCACATTTGTTGGTTGAAAAAATATCATAACACAGAGAAATATACGACCATTTACAGTTAAATAGTATACATTTGGCATGTATCTCGGTGTAAAGGGAAATGACACTATTGGAAATATTTTTAGGAATTTAAACTGAATTTAATTCGATTTTTAATTTTAAAACTAACTCACATCATCAGTTATTTAGTGTATACATAATTAAGATTTAAAGTGTTCAGTGATATTAAATTCTGATAGGGTTTCAATACACCGAGTTGTATGTTTATTTAAAAATATATAGCAGTGTTTTAGTTTTCAAGCTTTCTAATGTTATCATGTTGTTTATTTAATAAGTAAAATGATAAAAACCTGATCGGAATTTAAAAGATAATTAAAACAACTGTAAAATTCTAGTATAATTAAGTGCAAATTATATTGTTCAATACTTGTTTCAGTTTGTAAACTTTTTAAACATTGTTCCAGAGCAAAGAGTATCACTTTTGCTATTTTCCATGTAAAGTATCTTGAAAATAGAACTGCATTGAATCGAATTCCTAAAGTATCTTGAAAGTTTGTTGAATGCGTTCAAATAGAGTAAAAGTAAATCATACAAAAATCAGTAACATTCTGTTTAATGCATTAAAATAATTTCTCAGTAAAAAAGTTCAAAGTTGATCAGAAATTAAGGCACTTGAAACTTTATTTTAAAGCAAATATCATTAAATGTTAATAATATTTTACTCGGAGAATAAGAAAAAAATCTCTCTTAGATAATCTCAAGAACATAAATGAAAACCAAAAATTGCTTCCTTATTGTCTTTAGGTGTAATAAAACAAACATTCAAAAGGAATCTCATCTTGCATCTTTGTAAACAAAATTGAAGCACAATGCATCAATTAAGGAAAATACGATGCCATCATTTAAACTTACAATGTTAAGAAAATTAGACGCACAAAAATGCTACATGGAAGGGTTTAAATCATTCACGCATGTTTCCAAGAACGATATGAAATTCTTATAAAATAAGGGAATTATTTAAATGTAAATATCGCTATATTTATTGAAAATAAGTTTTATCGTGCATATAATGTAATCAAATTGACTAAAGAGAATATCAATTTCTGAAACATTTTTCAAACGCATTACTTTATTTATGTAGTGCACATATCATTAATTTACGTTAGCGAATGAAATATTTGTGTTTGTGTACATAAGAAAAATAAAATTTCTCACCGAGATGGATTTCTCAAATATTGAATATATATGTTTGCGGTTGCTGTTTCCATTTCAATTATTCCTTTGAAATGAGTCTATTGTCAGATGTTGACGAGTTCAAAGCACTGTTTGCTTGGGATCTTTTTATAGGAATTCCACCATTAAATGGCGTGTATAGATAAATAGAATCGCATCGTATAAAAGCATGGAATACATTTTATTGAACTATTTCTTCAAAGTAAGCAAATTATTACAAGCATGAGTGGAATACCATATCTAATTATACGAAAATTCAATTAGTCGTTATCTTTGTTTATTTAAGGAAATTTGTGCATAACATCATTATTTTCAAATTTCGAACTTTTAATCCCCATTCCTTGGTAACAAATGTTAAAGAGGAATATTACGAGGAATTTTTTACCTTATGCTGTACCAGTAAAATTTTCCTCTGCGTATTGTATGATACCGATGCTGTATAATGGGAAAAATAGAAATTTTACCAAAAGGGATATCTAAATGCTACATAAATGCTTTAATGAAAGTTGTTTTATTTAAGAATTTATACTACAAAATCATTTAAAAACATTTTATGGAAACTATTCTTCAAATGTCTCAAAACTCAAGTAGAGTAACCATGACTAATTGAAGTCTTAAGGGAAAATTAATTGTTTATTTCCATTAGTTTGTCTATAAATATCCTTATTTTGAAATATTGAAAGTTTAATCATTTCTCGGTAACTTCTGTTAATAAAGGGTGTTATAAAGCATTTCTTAATCGTTCTATCATGGGAGTTATAGAATTTTAGAGAAAGAGAAATAGAATTTTTCATCTGTTATGAATGCTGCATCAGGAGAAAAAAAAATCTTACCAAAATAGATTTCTGAAATGTTGAATAACTATGTTATTGAACTTTATTTTATTTGAATTTCTCAATATTTCTTTCAAATACTTCTTTAAGGTATTTGACTAGGTTGAAAACACTGACTTTTTTTGCAGTTTCAAAAAGTAGGCGCGTTTCTATTTCCAATCTTATCTTTATTTTGTTTCTATATCAACAAGAAACTAAGTTGCAGCAAACTGTTGGCGAGTAATCAATGCTTATTTTGAAGCATTTAAAATTTTTAAATATATTTTCTGAAGAATGAGTTTTTTTTCATAATTCAACTGTAGGAGTATCGTCGTATCTCAAAAAACAATCAAAATAATGAAATTTATAATTAGTGCTCGTTATGTTAAGCAGAAATTAGTGGACTATGGATATGATGTTCAATGCTTTAGAAGTGGATTTATTATTGTTTAATTTAAATATTGTTGAACAAAAACTCTGAAATTTCATAGATGATTTCATATATTACGCAGAAAATTTTTATTTTTGAATTTAATTTTGAATAATGCTTAATTACTCTCAAAGATATATTAAACATGTAATGCTTTAAAGAAAAATGAAAGTGTGTAATTTTTTTTCTCTAGGACAATCATAGTCTTTGTAAATGAAGGCTAAATTTTGCATCAAAATATGCCTTTTCTTCAAAAACTGCAGATATATTTAATTAATTTCATTTTTATTCGTCACTAATTAATCACGACTTCGTTCTCTTGAAAATTCTGATGTTTATGTATGAGAACTGACGGTCTGATCAGTCTCTTTCTAAAATCACCTGCGACCAACCAAAAATCAAAATGTAAAAGATTCTTTAAGCCTCAGATTACTTAACCGAAAGTAAAGGATTGGGTGTAGTATTGTTTTGCTTCTCGATACAGCTTAATCATAATTATTTTTATTTAGATTTTTTTCATCTTCAAATGACTATTTAATGGAAAATTTTATAAAAGAGGGATATTAAAGTTAATTTATCAGTCAGTTCCTAGCGAATCGTACTGATGTAGTTCTACTATATAGTCTTCTACTACGAACAGATTGGTCTAAGTTCTGAAACTTTACACTATATATGCATTTGTTTGCATACGCACTGATGGTATAGCCATTTTATTTTTAAACTGATAAGATTTTACTGTCTAAATGAATTTTAACTGACCATTCAGTAGATAGATTTATCTATTTTTTCTCTCAGTAAGTAGATTCATTTCACATTGCCCTTCAGAAGATATATTTTTTTATTATCAACAGTAGATAGTTTTACTTTTTTAATCTACTGAATCGCGTTGAATGCAAAAGCAAACAATTATTGCTAGTGAAAAAAGATAAGAAAGTATCACTCTGCAGGCGAAGAAATGTTACTATAAATCTTATTTTCCAGCTTTTTTTAAAGAAAAAAAAAATCAGACACTTTTTAGAATTACCTGAAATTAACTCCACAGTTCAAATATTAAGTCTTATAAATTTCATAATCCGTTATGAAGTAAACTTTATCACTATGTGCATTTCCAAGCCTAGCACCATTTCATCTTTATTTTACTTGAAAATATTTTTATAATTTTGAATTTTAAAGCAGAGAAATTATCCTTTGGAATATGTTTCAAAATATCTAGCCCTGGTTATATCTGATTTTCACTAAATGTTACGTTGATTTGTGACATTTGGGTTAACACTATATAACCACATGACAAATATAATTACTGTTACTTAGGGCACTTGCCATTGACAAGCCAGCTGTAGTAGTCAGCGATTTAAGCCGAGTTTGTGCAATAACTTCTGAGGGGAAAAGCCCATGAGCATCCGAGAGCAGAAATTTGACTTCTTGCTCATATGTAAATGACACTCACACACTCGCTTGCACAACTGCTTTCTACATGAGTTTTCTTTCACACATATCACAGATAGAACACATCGTAAAGAACAGACATGACTAAACCAGGAATCGAACAAGGGATGCCCAGACCACACATCCCTTGTTCGATTCCTGGTTTGGTCATGTCTGTTCTTTACGATGTGTTCTATCTGTGATATGTGTGAAAGAAAACTCATGCTAGTGTGCTAGTGCTATCCTTAGGCCAGGAAGCCGACCAACGTCATTATACTTATCATATAACATTTCACTTCACGGTCTCTAGCACTCTTTTTTTTCTTGCCATTTAGTTTTTTTAATGTTGCCATCTCCTTTTGCCTATCTTCAAGATGCATAGTGTGCGTTCTAAAATTAAATTAATACCACTAATGTAATGTTTAATATATTGAGTTCGTTACCTACCTTACTATAGGCATATACAAATCATATAACTCAGAAAGACGCCAGCTAAAATACATTAACCGAAAAAAGCTCTCTAGAGATAAAATCCGGCAACTGTCCAAAACTTTTCCCCCAAAATGTTTTATTCACAAATATGAATCAAAAGCAAATGAATGAAAATCAGATTGCGCATATATTAGATGTGATTTCTTTTCCAGGTTTAGAGGAATGAATTTCAGGCGTAAAAAGTTTAAAAAGGGAAAATTATGAAAGTTTTATAAAATTCCCTGATAACATGATGAAATATAAAGTGTTTTTTCATAGTACTTAAAATTCTTTTTCTCTTTTTATATGTTTTACCATTTCTCATATGTTTATAGCTTAAGCTACTTAGTCTATATTTAAAGCTACCCAATTTTTGCAATCTTATTATAACTATACACAATAATTTTAGTTTAAAACATAACTTTAAAAAATTTCAACACAAATGAATTGTAAATAACGTAAATCGAGGAACAAAGCACATATAGTGAAATATTCATGCGAAAAATAGATGTATGTTTCATGTATATACGTACTTTTACATATATATGTTACGACCATTCACGACCATAGACATTTAATACATAAAAATAATTGTAGATACATACATAAAATATTCTAATCAACGTTGGAAATCAATACTATTGTAAGTACGACAATTTCAAACATTATATTATAAATTCAGTACAACAAATTGCTCTGTCAAAGGTTTAATGAATACTTTTTTCTTCAATTCTATCATTTCTTCTTAGTGAGTAATTTCTTCAACTTCAGAATGGCCAGTTATTAATACTATTTGGCTGGATAAAATCCTCCCAAGTGTTTCTTTAGAGAAAGATTTTTTCCTTTTTTTCCCATCTCTTATCTGGAAGAAAACAAAAAGAAGGATCAGATGTCAAAACCAATCTATTAATTATACCCATTTTGCAATATTCTCTAAATGCTTTCCTGTATAGAGTGTTTACTATAGAATAAAATTCTTATTTCAGCATCTTGCCACTTTTTTCAGAATTAGGAATCTGTTAAAAGTGCATGCGAAATCGTTGTTTCCCAATGCATTATATTTTATGTATGATAGATACATGGTGCTTAATTCCAATCACAGATTTTTACGCATCATGGACCTCGGTGACCTGGTTATAAGGTCACAGCTTCGGAACCTGAACGTTTCGTGTTCCTGACGTGATTCCACCGAAGCCCCATCTGGTGTACGTTAAACCGTCCGAGTCAAACGGCATCTCGTTGGTGTAGCGTGGAGAAAGGGATGCCAGCTCAGATGTCGTCCTCGTCATGTGATCGTGGTTCAAAATTACAAGGTCTGAACCCAAAATAGCCTTAGTAATGCTTTAAAAACGGGACGTTAATATAACTAAGCTGATACTAATCAGACACATGATACATGATGTTGCGAGATCAACCCAATCCAACATCAATTTTATTATATCTACTTCGTGTTCACTTGATAGAGTTAACTAGATGATTTTAAACTTATATGTTAAGTATTTGCAAATTTCTAAAATGTTAGAACCTGATAAACATTTTTGAGATTTTTCCATAATTTATGTTTCTGTATCCTGGCTTAGAAATATTCACAAACAGATTTAGATGATTTTTGAATTAAAGTTTAAAAGTTGTTCGAACGGATGTTATTCTACTTTTTTTTTCTCGTTTTGAAAGATGTTAAAATCAATATGAGAAATGACTTAAATAATTTTCAATTATTATTATAAGCAAAATTTATATGTTTACATTGGTTATTAATTATTAAAATGATTAATTGTTGTTTACTATCTAATGAGATGATATCCTCTATTCTGAAACTGTTTTTATGGTTTCGACTCAAATGAAAATTCATGGATTTCTAAAATAATAAAATATTAATTTTTGTATTGAATTTTAACATTTATGAATGATTTATTTGTTGTATAAAAGTATAGAAATATGGTTAATCAATGCATGTACGGTGTACAGAAATATTTGTACAGTATTCAACGATATTTTAATTTACTTTTTAACCTTCAGGCGGGCGCGCGTATGTGAGAGATACACTAGAGATGAATTTCGTTTTATACCTTTAGATCTGGTGGCTCTGGGAAAGCCTGTCCTTGGCTATTTATCGCCCTCTATTTGACCTACTTTCAGTTGTCGTCGTAAGTTTGTGGTGTTAATAGGTCTCTGCTGATTGTATTTTAGAGATACGCGCTACCGTTCAAGTGAGTTTTTTTTTACCTCTGATTTTGTATGATTTTACAAATAAATCTGTTGTTTTAGACTGGCGACAGTTGGCAAATGCACTTACGAAAGAAAATGTTAAATGAAAGCACCCAAGTTTCTACAAAGTGAGCTAAAATTAAAGGTGCTAAAGAGAAAAGCCGAACTAGGTATTGAAGAAGTGGAAGATGCGACGTTAGGGATAAAAAGATGCAAACTCTGCTAATAAGAAAAGCGGATTAGAATCACGAGTTCCAGTTGCGAGATTTACCAGAAATTTATATGTTTGGAGCATACTAAACACATTTGCTCAAATCGCAACGCTGCAATGAAATAACAAAGAAACTATTTTTTTTTCCATTTCATATCTAGCTTTCAATTACTTTTTCCTTTTTACACATAAATTCTGTATTATTCTGCTTCTATATTTTATATGAAAATTTTTCTATCAAAATATCTACGATTTCATTTATATTATTTTTAAATCAATTCAGTTAACCTGTGGTCATTTTATATTGTTATTGCAATTTATGTTTATATTGTTTCTGCTTTTTAAATAATTTTTTAAGGTAACTGTATTTATTAATCCTAAGCTATTTACAATATAATTTTAATAGTTACGCCGGTGAAAATTTACATTTTACTATAGCGTATGTGGGAAATACGCGCGATTTTTCATGCTGGTATTACGGCCGCGCCCACTGGAAGGTTAACAAATTTATAGCAAAAACACACAAATTCAAAATCAGTATTTTCATCTAAATATATAAAACAAGACTCTTTCCAGATCTAAGGCATACTTACAGAGCATGTATTAGCTCTGTAGCATTACGCTATTTATCAGTCTACAACCCGAATGATGGAATCTATAATTATTTTTGGAAAATCGTGATGGAAGAAAGGTTTCGAACATGCGAACCTTCGGTATCAGAACTGAGACCTTACTATCACACCAACAAAACCAAACTGCCAGTTGGTGACGTGAAATCAATATTAATTTAAGGAATTAGACGTTAAGATACATAATGAAATCTGGAACAGAAATTCTGCAGCTCATGTGATGTGATCTACGAAAACAAGCTCATTTCATTGAACCTTTTATATATATTTAATATTATATTTTAAAA
>JAPMOQ010033694.1:7421633-7440598 GCA_026543055.1 Argiope trifasciata
CTCATTTCATTGAACCTTTTATATATATTTAATATTATATTTTAAAATTCTGAATTTAATTAAAAGAAAGGATTACATTTTGATACCATGCAAGTGGCGGCAGCTGGTAGCAAATCCCAGAAAGACTGATTACAAATTTAATGATATTTATGAAAAATAATTGTAAATTAAAGTCTAAATAGAAGTAAGTAATAAAAATAAAAATATATTTATTGAACAATTATGTAATTATGTTTTGAATATTACTTTTTATTCAATTCCTTTTAAAAGCAAATTGAAATCAATGAATTTAAAAGTTACGAAACATCAGTTCAGGAAAAATAATAAACCAGATTAATTGCTTTTATCGCATCTTTCGCAAGCAATCTCAGGGTTTAAAATTAATTTTAATTTTTTCAAAAACGGACTTCCAGTATTATATTTTATTGATTTTGTAATTCCACTTTATTTAAATAATTTATCTGGAACGCTTATACGATATTTTTTGAATTATTTAACGATTTATAGCTTGCGTTCTTCTTACCGGAAAGAAAAATCAAACAAATTTCTCCTAAATCAGTGATTGCTATTAAGGGAGAATTTTAAAAAAATCTCGCGCTAATATGTTTGCAAAAATTATTTGTGTTGAAGTAATAAGGAAAAGAAATCTGAGAAGAAAAGAATAAAGAAAAATATTTTAATGAGGAATAGCTGGAAAAGGCTTCTAATGAAAGAAGGAAAACTTTTAAGTGCTAAAGTAATTTTATCTTTTTCCATCGGTTTTGTGTTCATTAATAGGCACTTAAACGATTTAAGTTTTCCTATGGTTTTCCTATGTAGTTTAAGAGATTTTAGGATATTGACTTTAAATAGGATTAGTTGAATAGGCCTGGATCCGAAGGACAACTTTGGTGTTTCCAATAAACTTCAATTTAAAGCATTTACCGTTCCAGAAGACTTTAGAAAATGAGAGAAAATGCATCATATAGCAAATAATTCATGCATTTATTTTTTTTGTCTTGTGTAATGTTCAAGAAGATGTATTATAGCTCTGAAATTTTGTGCAGTTGTGCATTCGTGATATTAATGCGAAATTTTAATACTTGCAGAGCTTAATTACCGTTTAATCAATTAATTTCAATTGCATCTTGATTTCATATGATTGATGACATCTGGTTAAGAATTTAAGAAATAATTTCTAAAATTCTAAATAATTGGTGCCATCTGTTTGAGAAATTGAGAAATAATTTCTAAAATTCCATATGGCCGGTGCCATCCGGTTGAGATAATTGATAATACGATGGATTTTACGATTCCATATTTTTCTACAACGATGAAATGAAAAAATATTAAAATCGGCAGATGGTGTTTGTTTTAGGAATCCCATATTGTCACTTTTGGATGATTTTACTCCACGTAAAGATGATATGCAGTGAATAAGATGAATTCATTTCTAGAGTTGGTTTTGAAGGTTTTGTTTTTCTTTTTCAATAATTTTTTATTGCAATTCTGATAGCCGCTGTTGCCACCTTTAGATTTAAAATTTGTCCTTTGTTCATATGGCTTGCTCACTTTTGCTGATTATCTGTGACTATTATATTACCTAGTGCACCAACTAATCTTTAAGTCAAATGTAAATATAAAGAATTAAAATAAAAAATAAATTAAAATAAAAAAAACGTCTCTTCTATGTTTCAGCTCACCTTATTTTGGTGTAATCAATTTCTCTCGACTCACGCGTAAAAGTGAGAAGTGTTTCTGCATTATGGAAATAGCAAAAAATACAGCAAAACCTGAATTATTCGAAATGATTGGACCTTAATTCATGGGAACTTATTTAATATAGATAAAACATCATTTATTTTCTTGCTACAAGATTTTCAAAAATTGTTTAATTGAAATTATACACATATTCCTCAAATACTGCAATGCGTTAATATTACCAATAACAATTATTTCATGAAATATCAAATTTTTACATTGATTTTTAAAATATTAATTGGCTTTCGAAAGAGAATTCTGGAATGTTACTGCTGCCGCTTTCTTTGCATTTTCTCAATGATTGTATAAAAGTTCTCTCAAGTTAATCATTCGTTCTTAGAGAAATGAGAAAGTAAAATTTTCCTGCAAGTTAACGTCATCTTTTAAATGAAAATACATGGATTTTCTTTAATTAATGTTAAGCTGCCAAGGAATGGAATTAGGGTTTTATTTCTTTTTTTAAAAAACTTAACTTCTAGAATTATAAAATATTTTCTAAATAAATTCTTGGGATCTCCATCCGGTAATGATATTTCACAAGCTTTGGTATTTATGGATTTTATATCTTTTATGGAAAAACAGCTCTGTATTTTCATGCAGGCTCGGTTAATAGAGTCAGACAAGCAAGATTTTAATGTAATAAAAAATAAATGGACAAATGAAAATAAGACAAATAAAAAAATTACACAAGAATTAATAAAAGCACGTTAAATTTTTTTCAGTAATTTTATTTCATTTCAGTAAGACAGTTATAAGCTGCTTTAAAATGGAAAATTAAGTGTTTGACTCCTGAATTTTTGCGCTATTTGTTTTGAAGATATAAATAAAGTTTAAATAAACAAGTAATACGTTTCGTGCCCGCTAGTAGCAATACATTAACAAACGTATAATCTAAAATGAAGTTTATCATACTAAATGTATAATCGCCCGTATTAAACTTATTATTTTTCGTATTAAGCGTATAATATATCGTATTGAACGTATTATAGTTTATATTAAATGCGTAATATATTGCGCTAAAAGCATAATACATAGTATTAAGCTTATAATCTTTAATATTAAACATATGATTTTTTAGAATTTATCTTACTGAAAGTGTAATTCTTTGTATTAGTCTTATAATGTATTAAGCGAATAATATATCCTATTACAGACATGATTATGATTTATAACATTACACCCATAAAATTGCGTATAACGTACAGTAAATTAATCTATTTTGAAAAATGTATAATTGTAGGCACATTAATTCATAATTATATGTTCTAAATGGTTTATTTGTAATTGATTTATTAAAATATATATAACCATACGTATTTAGCTCAATCAAAATGTGTAATAATATACATTAAGTGACATGACAATGCTCAAAAATATAGTCCACATATATTTTTTACAAGCAGAATTTAAATAACCAAACTTTCTAGGAATCTGCGATTATTTATAAAATAAATTCAATAAAATACTGTTCCACATGTGAAGTATAATAGTTCACAGAAATCTGAAACCTGAAAATCGAAAACTCTTTCAAAGGAATTCTGGAAAGCTTTGAATCGGCGTGAAGAACGGATTTGACCGTATGTCGATAACACTTGTGGTTTACCTCTACTGTAAGTGAAAGGTCAGACATACTTCAATGCGATTGATCGGTACTAATGATTTGTAGCAAAATCGATAGCGGAAAGTAGACCAGAAATTGAGTTTATTATGATAACAAAATAAAGAATCGGACCATCTCGTAAATAAGACTCGGCGGATAGAATTCACCGACATAAAGCTTTTATTTTGCTTGATATTTCGTTTCTTTTGTTGCACAATTGTGATATTGCTGTTGAGCATATTCTACAGGTCTAAGTATAACTGAAGGCTTTCAGTATTGATTTCGCAATACATTAGATGCGTATAGTTTTAAATGCTGAATATTCGAATTAATATAGAACTAGGCAATAACACAAAAAAGAACGTAGACAATGAAATATAATTTAGAATAAAAATTAATGGTATTTTAATGAATTCAAAAATTAACTGTATTTGAAAATTAGACAAATAAATAATAAATAGATACTTTTTGTTTGAAGTACAGGATGTCCTAAATTAAAGTAACCCTATTCAGAGCTACATATTGTCGTACTACTATTCATCCGAATATTTTGAAATTTTGGGTACACCTTAATGAAGGGATGGGAAAGAAATTTTGCTGAAAAAAGAAAAACTTAGTTCCAAATGTCACCACTAGAGGGCGAATTCATGTAAAACGGGTCTGTCCTACGCGAAAGATTCGTAACCGTCACCAATAGTCCAATGCGAAGCTCTAGTTCGACGTTAATTCAACTAACCAAACATTTAAAACTACAGCTTATGCAAATTTGCAACGTCATTTAACAGCTAGCTAGTATAAAAGATAATGTATTCTTTGAAAACTTCATGTGAGTGTGTTCGGGACTCAAAATGACTTTAAGTTTGCAATCTCGCCCTTTATTAGTCAAACTGTTTTATCAAAACCACGATTCAGCACCAGCAGCCATAACGAAATTTCGGACTTTGAAGGATCGAATAGGTCCAATGACGTCTCAGGGGTTAAAGAAAAGGATTCGAAATTTGAAGAAACAGGATCATTGGGTGTTCGTCCAGGAAGAGGAAGAAAATCAGGTGCTCCAGAAATCGTTGAGGAGATTGCACTTCAAGTGGAAGAGGACAAAACATCAAACTTCATGGCTAGCAGTAGTGTTCGCCATGTCGCAACAGTGTTGGATAGACCACGTTCCACTGTGAATAGGATCCTCAGGAATATTCTACGATATTATCCATGCAAAATTTCGCTTGTTCATCAGCTGCATCCACAAGAGTTTGACGTACGATTAACGTTCTCACTGCAGTTTCTTGCTAGGTGTGAGGAAGATTCTGAAGGGCCTTGGAACATTTTGTGGTCCGATGAAGCTCATTTTCATTTAGACGGTTCGGTGAATACGCATAACTACCAAATTTGGGCTACAGAACATCCCCGCTCTACCCTAGATGTTCCGTTACATTCACCGAAAGTAACGGTGGATTTAATGCTTCTTTTATTCTGGAACTGTACTTCTTCGAAGAAGGAACTCCATCAGGTGCAATGACATGCTCTATCACGAAAGAGCGATATGCATCGATGTTGGAGAATGCAGTTGCTCCGGTCTACAATCACGGCAATGTCTTGACCGAACGCTTTTTATGCAGGATGGTGCGACTCCACACACTGCAAATTGTGTAAAAATATTCTGAAAATACATTTTACAGAAGAAGGAGTAATAAGTCGCCACTTCAATAATGCTTGCCCTGCCCAATCCCCAGACCTTAATCCATGCGATTTTTGGCTCTGGGGATATTTGAAAGATCGGGTTGGCTGTGACAACCCGAGAACGTTGCTTGATCTTACAGCCAATATTTGACGCCAAGTGTTCAATATTTCAACGCAGACACTATGCTCTACTGTTGAACATGCCATTTTCAGATTTCAGAGGGTAGCTGAAAATGATGGTCATCATATCGAACATGATTTGGATTAATTTCAAGCTAATGTGTAATTCTTATAATATAATAGTCGATAATATGCCCTCTAGGGGTGACATTTGGAACTAATGTTTTTTTAGGAAAATATCTTTCCCATCCTTTCATTAAGGCGGTATGTAGCCCTGAATAGGGTAACTTTAATTTGGGACACCATGTATAAAAACACAAACTTTATGACTGTCAAAAAGTATCAAATCTGAAGTTCTTGTAAATGTCTTCTTTAAGTTGTCAGAAAAGTTTTCAGAAATATCTACAGATATTTCTCAAAACATAACACTGGAAACGTAACGATCTAAAGGAATAAATTCTGGTACACGATTTTAGTACCCAAATTAGAGATATCAACCGAATTTGGACTAAATCTAGCGTTGTTACTTCAATATGTGTATGCGTATTTGAACATACAAACATGATGTTAGAAAATAGTTAGAAAAAACCTCTTATCCTTTCCCAGTAGCTAATATCTAAATCTCCAGTTATATACATATAATTCCAATAGGGAAAAAGGATTTAAATGACGGGAAAGTTATACCATATATTGTTTAGTAAATAAATGCATTTCTGAAAATGTTAGGAAATAAGAGTTTTTATAAGGTTTCTCTTGTCTTGTCGGGCATATTTAGTGAAAAAATGTTACTTTAAAACATACGAAAAAAATCCTTTTATTTTATGATTAAAACTGGCCGATTTATGAGTGTCTTACCAAAATAGGAGTCTTAAATAAATGCATTGTTAGGAAAATTTAAAAAAAGTTACACAACGGTGCATAATTTCAATTTCCAAACGATATTTTAATGTCTCCATTTGAGACCCCGAATTTATCTGCAAAATTCATCTAAAATAATAATTCGCAACTTTTCCTAAGTCAGTTACTTTTTAATTCCAGAAGAATGAAAGAATGGTATATTTTCTTACTTAAAGTTCATATAATCCAGGACATTTAATGAAATAATATTGGTAGGGCAGGAGGATTGCATAAAAAGTTAGTTTCCGTTTACTGATTCAACAACATAAAATATTTCATTTCATACATAAAATATTAGCATTTTTCTATCTGGAAATAACAGTTTAGAAGTTAGTAAAGGGGTCAAGATGAGATAGCAGACACTCTATAGAATATTTTCATTACAATTGTATTCCTGTGTTATATATATATATATATATATATATATATATATATATAAAGAGAGGGGGAACAAGTTAAATTAATGAAATTTGGTAATCTATTTAATATAAAAAATGTGCTTCTTTATCAAAATTTGGTTCCAAATCTGTTGAAAGGAAAAATGATCAAAATTGTATGCTTGGTTATCATTCCGAAATGATAAGACTAACTCAAAAACATCTATTGTTTAAGTACTATAAAATGTTGAAGAAAGAAATAACCTCATAATTGCATCTAATATCTCCACTAAAGTTTTAGATCTGTAATTTTAATCCAACAAGTTGATGTATTTTGAAAGAAATACGTCAACAAGACACATTATATTGTTATGACTGATAAAACAGGTTACTAATTCTTTTAATTTTATTTTTATATTTTCATTATAAAAACATCACTTGCACTTATTATTTCTCTTATATATAAAAAATTGTGAAGAAGAATAAGTAACATACTTTATTATTTATGAATAAGTGACGATGAGTAATGCGGTAATTTTATTTCTTGTGAAGCAATGACAACAATATCTTGAGTGAAACACTTGATTTCTTCTTCAGAAAGACTATTTTCTATACATAAATCCTCTCTTTCGAAAGATTATCTTCCATAAATAAACAATTAATCCAAGGAGATTACTTCCCATACATAAATCCATCATTCAGGAAGATTATATCCCAAACATAATTTTAGAAAAAAAAGTAGACCTCATTATGTGAGAACAAAAGCAGGGATTCTTAAGAGTGATTATCTTTCTTGCATATATTATTCATTCTTAAAATTTTTCTATCTGTAAATACAAACTAATCATTTACGAATGGCAGAAGTTCGGTTATAACAGCAGATGCACCAAAGAGATGTGAGAAACAGAAAACGATTATGAATGACAACCGATATATATTTTTAAAAACCCTCTGAAAGATAGACTATTATTGTTGAGAGAAGCACAATATTATAATGATTTTTTTCCATATGTGTTCTGTTCTTCGCAGGTTCATCAGATTTTAGGATTCTGCGAATAATCTGAGTTCATTCGTTTGCTAAATGTTAAGCATTCAGTGTAACAGTAGTCACGAATTATTATCTGTAATCTATTAGGCCTATATTGTCTTTCTAATATATTAAAATCAGTTAAATGAATTTCTGTTGCTTTTTAGGGCACTTGTCTTTGGACAAGCCCGCAATTACGAAGACAGCGATTTAAGCCGATAGGGTGCTTCTTTTGTTTTAGTAGGATAAAGAATATGACTTTGCCACTTACGCATCCCTTATTCACGTGCATAACCCATTTTCACAGGAGAGGGCACATCCTCACAGAGAGAACAGAGAAAGAACAACCATTCCTGAATCTAGACTCGAACTCAGGACACTTCAATCACCAGGAAGAAGCGCTACCCCTATGCCAGGACGCCGGCAAATGATATTCTATATTATGAAACCAAACCAACCGCAGTTTTTTTCTGTATCATGGAACCAAACACTAAGATCAAATGGAATGATTCGAAGGAGCGAACTGATGGTACGGTGGATTTAGAATAAAATAGAATAAAATTTAGCCTCTATGTTAGCTTACGAAGAAACAATTGTTACGTGCATAAAATAACTGAGAAAAAACAAAATGGCAGACTTCGCTATTGCCCTATTCGTTGTATTTTATTCTTCACAAAGAATAAAATATCGGCAAAAACGTGGGAATTTTCCTTCAGACAGATTATTTCCCACACGTAACTTTCACCTGCAGAAACTTTCATATTTTTCATACATAAAAACCTTATTTATAGAATATATCTCCCATGGGCAAATGATTTCAAACAAACAGGTAATTTGTGAACTTCGTTATTTGAAAAGAAATATCAAATAAAACTTTAGAAAAATGTTTTATTTCTCCTTCTGAGTAGGGCAATAAGACATAAACAGATCTGTTATCGTGAATAATTTCAGAACAAAGACATAAATAATTGGCGCACCTCATCAGAGCTTCACAAATTTACAAAAGGAAATGCATTACTTGTTAGGCATATTAAAGTCGAGTATAGCTTCATTATTTTGACTTTATGCTGATGCATATTTTTCTTTTTTTTTTGTTCTGTTTTGCTGCCTCCTGCTTTGGCATCAATGACATATTCTTTATCCCCACACCCTTGAGTCTGATCATATATCCACTGGGGACATATTTTTGACGTAATGGACCGTAAAAAATGTTTCAAAAATACACAGAAACAAAAGAATTTCGCGACGAAATTTCTCTTTGATGTTGTGACATTGCGTCCCATAATATTGCAGACAGAACCAAAAGAGTGTTATTTGGCTGCGGCGGTCGCGCTGCCAAGTGCTACAAATTACGTACCAATTGCGATTTTTCAAACTGTCAATGTCCGAGATCCGATTTCCACTCCAGCACTCTCATCCCGCTCTTTCTTTCGTTCATCTCTTTTATTTATTTCAGTTTTGACGAAAACTGTACTGTCTGGATGCCTTCGGGGAAAAAAAAAGAAGTAATGTTCCGCTCTCTGAGTTTGGAATGGTTTTCACTTGTGAAGAATGTGGAAACAGTTAGGATCCTCTTCGGATTGGTTGTTCTTTTGCAGTCATTTGGGGCGATTGTTTCGCTTCTTTTATCGACTGAACAACGGAAAAATGATTTGAATTTTTTGAAAATCCATTCTTTTCGGACAAAAAAAAAACATTAATCGATTGAGTTTTTTGATAAATGGATTGTGTGTATATCGGAAAATAAAATATTTTAAATTTCGTAGCTAACTTTATATCGACACTAATACTTATTTCTATATGTTAAAAATATATCTTTATTATTAATACGTAATTTTTCTTATCCATGTTAAATGAATCGATAAACTAAAAATGTCATCGATTAAAATATGCGATTTATTAAAAAGGCCATCGATTATCTATAATTTGGTATATCCAGTAAAAGTTAAAAAATAATTAATGATCAAAATTTAATTAGGAATTTATTGAAGACTAAAAAAATCTTATCGATTAAAATAATAACCGATGACTACTTTTATAAATAAATGGATTGTAATGATGCATCAAAAAGCAAAATATTTCGCTGTTTTTAGCGTCTTTATATCGATACAAACATTATTTTCTTTTCGTTTAAAACATTTTTCATCTCTCTCTTTGATTTTGTTTAATAAGAGTATGAGAGTAGTTAGAAAAAAAAACAGAGATTTTTTTTACCATTCTAACATTTTTCTTTTTTAAAGTAAGTCCATTATATCTATATATCCACCCATAACCAGAAAGAAGTTTGTTTCATCATATTTGATTTCTGTAGAAAACACAGGAGAGAATAAATTTACCAGGGAAAACTAGGGGAAAGAAACAGGGAAACATTGGTCCACATTTAGGCAGACAAGCGTTGATCCACATTTCTGTTACAAGAGATTTCCATTGGAACCCGATATCTTCGATTTATCAAACACAACTGAAGATCAAGAAATTTAATGATTAACTTCAGGTAATTAAAACAAGCACATGATATAAGATAGAATAAAATCAACATTGAACATTAATTTTTGGTACTGAAAAGTTTTAAATGGAGAGAAAAATCAAAACCTTAAAGTAGAAATTTTAGATAATTATGAAACTTTTTCCGCTTTTTTTGAAACTCCACTTTTTTTAATATAGAAAATAAAAATTATTAGAACAGATTTCCAGTTATATAAGGCAGATTTTCTTAAAAAGACGAGTAATATTTCAATAGTAAAAAGTAAAAAGAAAAGTAAAAAAATTCACTTTAGCGAAAATAAATTATACAAAGTATTAGTGCTAACTGGAAGTGAAAAGTCAAACAAACTTATCGATAAATGATTTGCAACTTCTGAATTTCACGATTAAATTGCACGAAAGTCTTTGAGTTTTGGAAGCGAAACTTGCAAGATGGAAAACATGAGTTGGATTAAGAAACTATTTAATTATATATAAAGGCCTCAAAAGTTTTGTATGATGGGAAAAAATTCTTCAAAAACCTATTAAGATTAAATACGCATGTTCCATTAAATTTAAAAAGTTTGTTCGAAAAAAACCCAAAATAGTTAATAATTTGCTTTTAAAGATATTAAACTTCGTTTTAAAAAGATATTAGGTGCAGAAATTTACAATAAAAATCTTAATAGCTGAAGTTTTTCAAAAGAAAAAAAGTCCTTTTTTTTAGTGCACAGTGATTGAAATGTGTTATTGAATTCTTCTCTATACAGGTATAATTATATACAAAGAAAAAATTAAAAATTAGGCAATCGTTTGATGTTTTTTTTAAATTTCATAATTATAAATCTACGAACTATATGAAGCCATATACTACCGGAAAATATATCGTTTAAAAAAATCAAATAGTAAGTACAGTTATAATATGGATAAGAAAACAGGAGATTATAGGAAAACAAGTTTATTTTATACATTTTATTGCCCTGTAAAAAATTTTTTCTTTTATATAAATGGATTCTAGTGAATTTTTTGTTATAGAACAGTATCAGTTTTAGATTTTTCTGTCCTTAAGATCACGTTAAGAGCATCTTTTATTCTACTCAAAATGTTTATTTTTAATGTAAGTCAAAGAGAGAAATTCTAATACGAATTTTCTTTTCTCTCCGTTCATCTGTTTCTGATTGTTTATACTTGTTGATGATTTTTTATTACAAAGACAATCCGTAGTGATGTTATGGCTAAGCCTCAGCACTGTATCGAATGATTATAGTTTTATATAAATATATAAAATATATAGTTTTTTATATATATATTTGGAACTTTATTCCACACAGTAATCCCGGTATGTGGAGACTGCCGCTTGTTATTTCGGCGCGGAAGGTTAGACAGCAGATACTGGACCGTCCATGGCTGAAAATTATTGGTGCCGTCTCAAATTAGTTCCTTTATTGCTTCATATCGCAATGTAAATATACAAAATATTGTTCGTTATGATGACATTTTCGTAGTTCTGTCTTTAATTCTTGCTTGTTATATTTCAACAAAAACGTTTTCTGAAAACTTTTATTAATAAATTCCTATACGAGTTTTGAAATTATGTGTGAATAATAATATTATATTATCATATCTTGAACAATATCCTATCAGCGCAAATACTGATGGAAATAAAATAAAAAAACTTGAGAGAATGCGTTTAAATAATATATAATTCGAGAATATGAACATAGTAATTTCATTTTATTAAATAAAATAAAAAAATACACAATAATGGATATTGTTTTGATAGAGCTAAATTTGTATCCAATTTTTAAAAGTACCAATTTTCTTAATTACTTTTCGAAAAAATGGTTAAATTACTAAATTACTTTTTCCAAGAAAATGAATAAAAAGATGTTTCTTTATTCATGAATTGAAAATATATAGTAATAAAAATATATTTTCAATAGTCACTGAAAATAAAACTGAAGTTGTTTAAACATTTGTATTTTACATACTCTATTCATTCGACCTTTTATCCTTTATTTCGATGTTTCCCCTATATGCTTTAATTGCAAATACAGTCTATTCCATTTTGATAAATAATCTGAAACACAGTCCCAAAGCGTAATAAAAAATCACGAACAAAAGACGCGAAAATAAAAACCTGCCTCGAGTAAAATTCAAAAATCAAACTAGTAACAGCAAACAATTCACAAAATCTGAAACAAAGTTTTTCAAAATATGCATTCGATCAGACAATGTGGAGAGGGAAAACATTTGAGTTGACTGGGAATTTTTAAGAGTACATTGAAATATTTTATCTCAGAAAAAAAACGCACTGAAAAATATAGATTTAGGCTTTAGAAATTTAAGATATGCGTCTCATAGTCCTCTTTTTCTTGGAAAATGGTGGTGAAAGAATTCCATGAATGCATTATGCAAACAAAGAACTTACAGTAAAATGTTTTATAATATTAAGTAAACTTTTGTATTTGCAAATTTTGCATGGTGAAATTTTGCTTCTATTCTCTGGAGTAACGATATTTTGAAACCTTCTGGCATGCTGGTTCAAATCTGCTTGGCGCAGGAGACCTGTTTTTTTCCCAAAAATTCAATTTACCGAAAGCTGCCATTTAACATACGATAGCGAGTTGACTTTCTATTTTTTATTTAATAAAAATGCCGTATAAAAGGAACCATCAATTATTTTTGAAGGCTAGTAATGTTTAACTATGATGAATGGTTACATTTCAGCATATAATATTTGTAATAAAAACTTAATTGCATTTTTCCATTTTTCAAGACATTTTTGTTCAAATAGCAGCATTATATTTTTTTGACGCCTTTATTTAACTTAAATTATTTCATGTTTTTTTTATTATCTTATGTTTGTAAAACGTTGTGTTTAATGCTTGTAAAAATTTATAAATTTTTCCATTGTTTTCTCATATTTTCACTTTTGAATATTTTGTATGCCTTCTATTACAATATTCTGCTTAGATATTTCAAAATTTAATTAACAGATATTTATTATTTTGATTAAATTTTAATTTCTTTAGGCTGGCTTTATATATCTTATTAAATAAAAAATGCCATGTAAAATGGACTATAAATTATTTTTGAAAGTTAGTAATATTTAACTATGATAAAGGATTACATTTCGAAATATAATATTTGTAATACAGAACTTAATTGCCTTTTTCTAGCCTTTAACATATTTTTGTTTAAATAAAAAATATTATATTTTTCGAAGCCAGCGTCCACGCATAAGGGTTACGTGTTTTCCCCTTGATCTGGGCGTCCTGGGTCGAATTCCGGTTCGGGCATGGTTGTCCTTCTGTGTTCTATCTGTGAGTTGCATGGATGTGGTCTCCTGTAAAAACGGATTGTGCAAGCGAATGTGAAGCATGAAGTAGTCAAGTCGTATTCTTGACCCTCGTTGACTCTACTGAACAGAGACTTCACTTCGGCTTAAACCGATGGCAGCTTTCTGTCAGCGGGCTTGTAAAGTAACAACAACACATTTTTCGAAACCTTTATTGAACTTGAATTATTTCATCTTCTCAAAATTCTTTATCTCATGTTTATATAATGTTGTGTTTAATGTTTGTAAAAGATTATAAGTTTTTCAAATCCTTTCTTATGTAATAATCTTGAGTTTTTTTCACATTTTTATACTCTCTATTATTACACTTTATTTGATTTTTCAGAATTTAATTATCAGATATTATATTATTTTGATCAAATTTTAATTTCTTGTGCTTGGCTTTATATATTTTATTTAATAAAAATGTGGTATAAAATGGGCCCTCAATTATTTTTCAAAGATGGTAATGTTTAACTTAGTCAAGTGTCAACTTAGTCATTAGTAACTTAGTCATTTCGATCTACAATATTTGTACTGAAAAATTTAATTGCCTCTTTCTATCCCCTGAGAACTTTTGTTCAAATAGAATCACTATATTTTTCGACGCATTTATTTGGTTTCAGTTATTTCATGTTTGCAAAGATCTTTATTTTATGTTTATAAAATGTTGTGTTTATTGCTTGTAAAAGTTTATAATTTTTTCAGTTGTTTCCTTATGTATTAGTCTTGAGATTTGTATACCTGTATTCTTTTTATTACAACACTCTATTTTAATTTTTTTTAATTACCAGGTAATATATTATTTGAATCAAATTTTATTTTAGTACTATTTGTGTCATCTGATAGAGAATTTGAGTAAAAATATTTATAAAAATAAATATTAAATTAAATTTTGAATAATAGAAAATATTAAAGATGGAGAAATCCTACATCTCAGTACACTAATAAAATTATGTTTGTATTAGACTTATATAAACCCACTCTTCTTATATTTGGGGAATCTGTTGCTTCTTTCATGTTTTTAAAGATTTTTATCTCACATTTGTAAAGATTTCAGTTTAATGTAGGTAAGATTCTGTGAATGTTTCAATCACTTCGTCTTATGGTAGAATCTAAAATTTGTTGTGTTAAATAAAATGTGTTCTCCATAACAGTAAATTAATAAATTTATCTAAGTAAATTCATGAATCAAGATGTTGTCTCCCTGTTTGAGTCAAAATACTCATCTTGAAATTATATTTACTGATATGGCTGCAAATATAATAACTGAAACTGGAAGATCTAGAGCGATGAAATTTAGTAATTGGTCTTTAGTTTAAAACCGCAGATATATATCGAATATTGGGTGGAATCCATCAACAAGAAATTTACTGTCTGTTCGTCCGTGTCGATGTAAATATTATTGCTTAAAAATGTAATGAGCTATATGAATGAAAGTTGACAAAGTTTATAACCAGAATTGTTGATCCATATCAAATCGGGCACCAAATCAGTCAAGAGATGACTTTTTGGGCTGATCTATTCGTCGGAAAAAATGAAGAGGGACAAATTGTTTGTTGGATATTCTTCACTTTAAGAAGTTTTAATATAAAATATCCAGTCTTATTCTGGTTTAATTTTAGTTTAGTTACATAAGTCCCGTTTTTATTAAAGCAGCACTACCTCAGGAAAGACCTGGTAATTTTGCTCCGTGGTCAGATGACCAGAATGACTAATTATCTGGCAGGCCCTCTCCAGACTTCCATACCCTGCTAGCGGGGGGTATGGAAGTCTGGACGTAAAGCACGTAAACACACGACCCCAACGGATTTAACACGTAACTTAACCCACTTATATGATAGCTCTTCCTGTGGAATCATGTCTCGCACCTGAAACCCTCCGGTCCTGAGATCTTACCACCAAGTCACAGCGGCTTTCCATCTTATGATGGAAATGTGTTAGAATGTCGGATAGAGAACACACACGATAGTTGATTGCAAGAATAACTGTACGTACTTCACGATTTGGATTACCAAAGGATGTAAACTCAGATTAGACTTTTGAAACTGACACTATTTTTAACAAAAAATAAATAAATAAATAAATTTATGTTTCTTTTGAAAACTTATGAGGTCATATTATTTGTCTTCAGACATCAAAAATAAATCTAGAAAACAAATTTAAAGTGATATCAAACGGATGAAATAATATCTCTTGGGTAATACAAGGAAGGTTAGATAATTCCTCAAGGGAAATGAAATACTACTTTGGTGACGCAGTACCTATACCATATTGCAGCTAATATATATATATATATATATATATATATATATATATATATATTGTGTGTGTGTGTGTAATAAACCGGGTAGGAGACTCGCAAGCGCTTGAGGGAATCACAGATGACATATTAAAGTTAACAGTACATAAAAATGAGCAAAAATTTTGTAGAAAGTGTTCATACGTTTTAGATATAATTTTGGTATCATTATAAAAATATATGAATCTTCGAAATCATTTTAAAGAGATTTTAATACAGACGTATTATTTTTGTTATCATATTGCATCATAATTTCTATTAATGTAACATTTTCCAAATTTAGGCGATGAAGTTTATTCTATTCATTCTTCATAATATAGCAAAAGTATAATGTGAGTCCAACAGTCAATCTGTCGTAGCTACATAAGGAGTATGATTAAATGGCATAGACTTAATTCTAGTTCTTCGACTTATTTTCGTTTTCTAAAAGTGTGATTGTTGATTAGAAAGAATAGTTTTTCTTTTATTTCCTTTTGGGTTTTCCTCGGAATAGTCTTTTTTTGAGACTTTTATCCGTGAAATTCGTTACAGTAAAATTTTGTAGTGCCTTCTTGAAAAGAGAAACAAGATATTTTGATATAGTGAAAAGCTAATTTTCGTATTGTTTTAGCTTTTCTCTATCAATGCCAGAAAGCCTTTGTCTTTTCAAACAAATCAAAATTATTTCTAGTATTCCTATTTCAATGATAAACTGTAAAACTCTTGCAACCTATTAAATTATATGGGTATTTCCTTTCCATTAGGATGCCATTTTTACATTTAATTTTTTCTATTGAATTTGGTTCAAAAACTTGCATTTCCTTGTAGGCTGCAATTTATTTGAAAGTTTGTGTTAAAATATTTGCTCGTATTTAGAAGCACTTAAACATTTTCTGAAGCATATTTGAGAGTTTAAAAGGGGCCACGGTAGCCTGGTGGTAAGGTTTGTCCTCCCGCTGGTGTGGCGTGGTGTGGAGAGGGGGGTGCCAGTTCAGGTGTCGTCCTCGTCATCTGACCGTGGTTCAAAATTACGAGGTCCGTCCCAAAACAGCCCTCGTGTTGCTTTAAACGGGACGTTAATATAACTAAACTAAAAACAAACTAAACTAATCTAGAAACATGACTAAGTGTTTAAGCATCTAGAAGCATCACTAACTGTTTAAGTGTATAGAAAAATGATTAGGTATTTATGTGTATAGAAACATGACTAGGTATTTATGTGTATAGAAACATGACTAGGTATTTATGTGTATAGAAACATGTCTAAGCGTTTAGAAGCCTGCTGGGCTTCTAAATATGTTTTTAGGTGTTCAGAATCATTTTTAATGCGAGAAAAAAACATAATTAATTTAATCAAAATGTTTTATTATTTTTTAATATTCGTGAACTTTTTTTTCATATTTATGAACTTTCTTATATTTGTTAGGATCTTTAGAATTCCTTTTTAAAAATATGTCTTTAACTCAAAATAAATGCTGACGTGCATTTTAAATGTATGCTTGACGCATTTTTTAACCCTACATATTATTTAGTGATATATGTTTTAACTTAAGGAATAAAATTATTTCCTTATTACAATTTAAATTTAAAGTTGATAAGTTCTTAATATAGAAATTTTAATGAAGCAATAAGTTTTGTTATTTCATTGCAATCTCAATATAATGTTTAAAGGTTTTCTGGTTATTTTTCTCAATTTTCCGTACCCTCAATAAAAGGATTCCTCATAATGAAGCTGAATAATAAAAATGAATCAAGCTATGTTGGGTTAAATTAAATACATATGCAGTATTTTATACAAATAATGAGGGAAATGCAGTAGCTGATTGCAACAACGAGGACATTATTCTCATTTATTTTTTAAAAAAATAAAATACGTCTAAAAGAACTAAAAATTATTGAATGTTGCTCATTAGTGTTAAAAATGACTTAAAATTAAAATATTTTCTGTCTTGTTTTTAGTTGAAATATCAGCATCTTTTTCCTTAATATTTCAACGACTATTGAAAAATATTTTTAAAGAATCACTGCAGGGCATATAATATTATCTTTATTCATAATTTCTTTTAGAGTAAAAAAATTATGCGAACTTTATTACAGCTATAAGAATTGCCAAAGCGAATAAAATTGCAGATTAGAACAGTCTGCCCTTTTCCTGATATTTCTAAATATAAATGCAGTTTTTGACGTTTTTTAAATAAGTGTTTTTTTTCACATCGTATGTATTTTAATATATTCAATTCATCTGAAAATATGGAATATAACCATGAATAAGATGTTTCTCAACATTATTTAAAAATTTCCACAATTCTTTTTCTTTCTAATTCTTCGACATTTGAAAGTAATAATAGAGAAAAGCACCTCTTGGATAAAAAGTCTTGTCACTTTAATGAGCATATATTATGTATTAATTTTTTTAAATCATTAAATACAATTTTCTCCATAAACTTCCCTTTAGTATAAAATATTTTAAGGCTTTTGTTTTAAGTGCATAACCACAATAAAACTAGTCTTTTTAGAGGAGGTGGGCGGGAGAGCCACCCAGCGGGATTGGATTCCACGTTCTCGCATATTCCCTAGGTGAATCTTAGTTTTAGAAGCATTTTTCTCAACCAATTGAAACCGAAATTTGATACAGAACTACAATTTCAGCCATAAAATGACGAATCAAATTTAATATATTTAATTGATAGCGTTTTTGAACCATCACTTGTACTGAATGCACAGGCCGACAGACGTTAAGTCCTTCTTTAGATTTGGCTCAAAATATGACAGATGATAAAAGAGATGATAATTTTAAGCACCAAATTTTATCTACTTAGCACTTTTCGTTTTGTAGTTACCCTGTTAATTTGGATTCGAATAGCTGGACCGGCAGACTTTCTCCCACCAGAATTTGCAGAAAATTTGGTAGAATTCTACAAATATTGTGTAAAGATCACAGACCAAATTTCATCTGCCTAACTTGAAGCGTGTTTGAGTTTGTCACAAACAGACAAATAGACCAATATTTAAAAAAGAACTGTTTTTAGAACTCAGAGGAGTTTCAAGTGTCTTTACAAAGGAATTCTGTCCAGCTTTCATTCCTTGACTATTCATCAAAATCTCGAGTTCCAAGTTTTTTTTGACAATTACAACACTTTATAATTTGTACGCAAAAAATAAATAAATAAAAACTACATCTTTACTTTTTAGTAAAAATCTGTACCACAAATGATCTCTCTATAAGAATTGTCATCGCTACAAGAGATAGAAGATGTAGTGTAAAAATACCATTTGAATGGCTGAAGAGCTTTGTGGTATTAGACTGAGAATGTTACAAATAAAATAAAATTCGGTGGTTAATTTTACATTCAAATAATCTAATACTATAATACGAGGAATGGTTGCCAAGTCGAAAACCGCCCCAGAATTAATAAACTCCGGTAAACTTGGGGGTCTGGGGTTTT
>JAPMOQ010033694.1:7440608-7452385 GCA_026543055.1 Argiope trifasciata
TTTGGCCACGAGGAATCGATTGGCGCCGGTTTTGAAGCGCTACGGTCGAGCAGTTCGGAGTTACAGATAGGATATTTTCAAACTTTATTGGTTCGCCATAATGGCTACTTAAATTTTCAAGCGGTTACGTGCTGCCATCTATAGTCAATATGGCGAACTAATAAAGTTTTATGTTTATGCTGTTATAGGTTTATAATATGTAACTTATGTATGCATATATGTTTGGTTTTTCTAAATAAATTTGTCAAAAATATTGAACACTTCAATCTTTACCTTTACTTTACCTTTGTATAGAATAGTTCCCTTTCCAAACTCTAACTTTGTTTAGAATAGTTTACAATGGTGCACTTTAACCGGTTATCTTTTCACCAATGGTTTCACAAATTTTCTTATGGCATGTATTGTTTTGATAAATCACAATTGAAAATTTAAATCTTCGAGTTAGCTTCAATACCTGTTTTCTCCGAGTGGAGCTCGGTCACCCGCTGGTACGTAGAAAAATTAAATTAATTAATAATTCAGCTTATACTCTGAAAGAATTGAGGATGCTGCATTTCTACTGTGAAAATACTTGAGCGCCATCTCTTTTTACTTCCGCGTATTTGAAGTATAGGGAAAATATTATAATCGTAAAAAAAATTCTAACTGAAGATTTCGACGAATCTGCATGTTTTAAACACCTCCTGAGTTCAAAAAATACATTTTTCGAAAATGTTGCTGCATATTTCATTATTTTTCTTTATTCGTATGTGAATTTTTTTTTCCCCGTCAAAAAATTTCATCTCGAGATTTTGACGAAATGCTCACGTTTAAGACTTTTCAGACAGACGAGAGAGGCCGCGGTGGCCTAGTGGTAAGGTTTCGACTTCGGAACCGAAGGGTTTCAGGTTCGAGACTCTATTCCGCCGAAGAACCGTCGTGTGAGGGGGTCTCTTTACACGTTAAAATCTGTCAGGCCAAACGTCCTCCCGCTGGTGTGGTGTGGAGAGGGGGGTGCCACTTCAGGTGTCGTCCTCGTCATCTGACCGTGGTTCAACATTACGAGGTCCGCCCCAAAATAGCCCTCGTGTTGCTTTGAACGGGACGTTAATATAACTAAACTAAACACAGACGAGAAAAAATATATATTTGAAATTATGCCTGTCTGTGACAAAATAGCTTCCAAATGCTTTGAGGTAGACGTATGAAATTTGGTACACTATTTTTACCCCACATTTGTAGATCTCTATCAAATTTTGTACTCAATCCATTTAGAGGTCTGTCTTCCCGGCTATTCGAATATATATCCACACAATAACTACAAATGGAAGAGATATCGATAGATAAAAATCGGTTAACGAACTGTACTGTAGAATATCTATCAAAATTTGAGCCAAATCCAAACAAGGATTGATCATCAATCGGTCTATGTTTTCTGAAGCATGTAAGCGGGTAAAAAAAGGCGGAGATTTTAATATTTCAAATTTGATATGCGATTTTATAACTACAAGTGTAATTCTGTGCCAAAATTTTTGTATTAATCTGTTGGGAAAAAGGCTTCTAAAACACAAATTTAATTTTCAAATTCTTTTAACCGAATGCCAGGGGTTAATCGCTTAAAAATCAACTCCCAAGAATCACATGATAGATTAAGTAAAAGTACTAAATTAACACCTAAGATTAATATTTAACAACTATTGCATGTCAGTACCATGGAAATCGTTCTTTGGTTTAACACTTTTATTATAAGTATGTCGGAAAGTTTTAGGAAGATGACTCCCTCCGGTAAAAACAGTAGAAAAGGCCAGAAATTTTGTTGTAATGTGTTTTACTCATGTTAGCAATTACGAGTGAACTTTTTTTTGGAATTAACGATTTTATCTGTTTTATTCTTTAATATTTTATATATAAGTTTTTATAATATACTTTACTTGTTATTTATGAAAATGTTTCTTTGAAAAAAGAATAAGACACTTCCCAGATAAAGCTTCGTAGTTGAAAGTACGTATGATACTATTTGTAGAAGACGTCTTTTTCTAATTTATTTCACAGACAACTGGATTTATTTTTACTTCTGATTTTTAATTTAAAAATGGAAACCTTGAAATGTCATATTCTATAAAAAATTCTTTTCAGCAATAATTTAATTGCATTAAAATTCTCGACTTAAATAAAATTAATGATTAGGTATCGAAATGTGACAGTAGTTATGAATTATCAATTTCCTATATAGTAGAATCCTATAAATTTATATCCTTTATTATAGATTATAATTTTGTGATTATTTTTCACGCTAAACCAAGACGACAATCATTCTTAATTCATTGCTCAGGAAATTATATATATTAAATATTTCTAGACATTAGGTATTATTATAAGTATAAAGTATTATTGTACTTAATTTCAAGCATTAAATAGTATATCAAGTATCATTGCAATTAAGATTTATGCAGAAGTTTGCATATTTCTGAAAAATTATTTAGATACTTCCAAGAAAGTCTTAGATAAGAATAAATGTTTTTTTGATACAATTTGAAAACAGGTTTCACATGTTTTTATTTTTCAGCATTATATCTAATTAAAATGCAATTAACCGATTTCTTGTATTACATATATTACATTCCACCTAAGTAGTCTTTTTTGGACTTCAGTAAAAACCACGAATTTCTCACTTAATGGACTTAATTGTTAGATTCCACACAAATGAATTTGCATTTTAAACATTCAAGAACATCAACCATTGTTAATCAATGACAGTCGATCAGAACAATCAGGACTCGTGCAGATATTTTCCAAGCCATATCTTGGAATTTTAATACCTTCTGGCAAGTCTTAATAAAGGAATTTCCTTCCTCTTTCATTCTTTGGCTCTGTGATCGATGTTCGTGGCCAAGAATCGCGAAAGCAATGAAGAGAAGAGCGATTGAAAGCGTCGATTTCGCAGCAGGAAGAGCCCGAGCATGTTTTAATTGACCTCATCGCCACATTAGCGACGAGTTCTCGCGAAACGTGCCGTGTTGCTATTTTGTTGGGGGGAAATTTGGGCAGCGCAACTTTATGCAAAACCCTCTCGCTCGCATACACGCACACTCTTTCCCCTGATTAACAATTTCGGCTTCTCTCTGGGCCTTTGTAAATGTTACAGGTCGGCCGGCCTGGGCTCTCATTATATCCGCATTCATCTCGGGCCTCCACGCAAACAGCAATTTGCATAAAAAGAGACTCGGCTAAAGATTTGGAAATTTATGCTCGCTTATCTACGGCTCGAAAGAGTTAAGACAAAATGCCCCTGAGGCCGTGATTTGTTTGTGGCTTTTGCCAGAGAGAAAAATGACTGCTCGAAGATTTCCTATTTGGATTTCATTACGGGGATTTGCCGGGGCTGTGGCTTACAGGTAGAGTGTGTGCCCCAGGACAGAGGATGCTAACGTTCCCCTGGAGAGAACTGGCGGAAGGAGAAAATGAGTTATGCCCCTGGCCTTTAGGGTCCAGGGGCGAATGAGAGATTAAGGGGTTTCCGGGGATGACCAACGGAAGGTAGGTGCTGCCTCGCGTTAATCTCTGTTATTAGCGCCATGTCGGAAGCTCAGAATGTAACCAAATTATTTACGACGTTGCTATCTATGAATATATAATATATGCGAGAGTGTAATCAAGCCTTTTGCAAAGTGGTCGAGCATAATTAATGAACGTTCGTAGCGTTCGTCGGGCTTTAATCTGAATTTCAATGCCAGCCAAAACAGGTGATGCGAAGAACCTAGACGGCCAATCGATGGACCAATGAGCGACCGATAATTTTAGCACCTGATAACCGCCCCTGCCTTTCTTTGTTCGATCCTTCGCATCAGAGAACCTACCTGGATTTCTCTCTCTTATGCCGTTACTATTTAAATGGTAAATAGAATCTATCCACCGATTGTTATGGAAATGGACGGACCCTAAAATCCCTTTAGATCTTGTTTTGAGATTATTGGGCGC
The DNA here is from genome assembly GCA_026543055.1 of Argiope trifasciata. Classification (NCBI taxonomy): domain Eukaryota; kingdom Metazoa; phylum Arthropoda; class Arachnida; order Araneae; family Araneidae; genus Argiope; species Argiope trifasciata. The sequence continues at coordinate 7,444,566 of JAPMOQ010033694.1, forward strand.
AAACGGAATTCAAAGTTATGAATTTTTAATGAGATAGTGAGTGGCTTGAAAGAGTTGTCTGCTAACCTCAACTCCTTTAAAAACTCCTCCAACTCCTCCTTTAAAATGCTTTCTTGGAGATTGAGAAGTTAGGATCGCTGGACTGAAAGAACATATAGTGATAGACTAAAGGGAACACTGAAGAAGTTTTACTCTAATTTGCACATCAATTCAAAAACACATAAGCGCGATGAATAGAAGGATCTATTCTTAAAATAATTTATTGGAAACATTGTGGAACTTTCCGATATTCTCAAACTGAATCACACTTTCATCCTCGTGTAGGTGGCTTGTTTGTAAGTACTTAGTTACATAATAAAACTTTATTTTTAACACACAAACTTTATTAACAGAAGTCATTGCCGAATCACTTCATGGACATGGAATTGTAAGCAAATTATAAAGATAACACTAAAATTATGAAACAGAAAATAAAAATAAAACCATTTTGTTTCTTATAACAGAAACTCACATATATTTATTGGTATGTAGGCAGAGTTAAGAAGAAAATTCGCCTGATTTTAAAACTTTGTTATATACATTTTCAGAACTAATGTATAGTAAATTCTGAAAACGAGATTAATTTTTACATTCGATTTGTGAATAACATGACAAGATGCAAGCATTACACAGGATGTTCAAAAATAGGTAACATCGTATACTTAATGTGAAATTCAATATCTTGAAAAATGGAGAGTTTTAACGATTTCGATCAATTCTATATGATAAATTTAGTATCCAAGAAAATTATAGTTCTTTTAAAATGGGTAAACTTCAAAAAGGTTTTAGAAAGCGTTTGAAACTACTCTTAAGCGAAAACTGATTATCAGTCTTACTTTTTAGATACTGACTTTTGAATCTACCAAATGTGTTTTTCGTATGATAATAAAAATAATATGAAAAGACGAAGAAAAAAAAATGAATTACAGTAAATATTTATATTAACATTTGCTACATTTATATAACTTGTATGAAAATTTACATGCTTAATATGCATTAAAAGCAACAATAGCTTTTTGACTTTTGAAGTTAAAGGTGTAAGTAAGGTAAGAGGAAGGTTTTAACGCTTTTTGATTCATAAAATTAAGACATTTAAACGTGGATAATTTTTTACTCGCGTCATTACTCATTAATGATGCTCATAATAATATTTAAATGAAGTAAATTTCAGATTAATTTATTAGGAACCATTTTTCAGTTAAAAAATAAAACTTGATCTTATCTCACCTGGTTTGGTAAGATGGTGCCAACTGTCTAAAAAACATGAGCTGACTTATCAACTTGCTCTTTTTTTCATCCGCGCAAGTTTATTGAGCTCCTCTGTACTTTTGACTCTCAATATATTCCTCAGCAGACTGAGAATATAAATATTCATACTAAATACACTAGACATCATTCCTGAAAGCTGGCTACGGAGCATTAGCATTTTTATCGATTCCGGATTCAGCCCACTACGATGAGCTTTCTTTATATACTTAAGAATTATTTTCCGTTAATCTGCAAACAAAAAAAGCAAGACTCGAAAGATTTGAATCGGGTTATATTATTCTCCCACAAAAAATATGTCCCACGTATGAATTAAAAATTATTAATTCTCGTTGTTTTTTAGGCTTTTAATAAGATTTTAAGTAATCGCTAATAAATAACATTTTATTAATAAACATGATGTTATAATTTTCCCAGGTAATATAATTTCTTGCACTATATTATACAATATTGTTCAGTTGATATTAATATCCTGTTGAATAATATTATGTAACTATAAAAAATAACATAAAATGCTGTGAATATTGATCAATGTCATACAATATTATGCCATATTTGTATCTCTTTCTGCAGATGAAAGTTTCATTGTGCTTGTGGGACAGTAAATATTTCTATTACGGTATGAAAGTATAACACAATTTAAAAAATTACTTGGCATTTAAGAAAGAGAAATATTTTTTAATTTTGGAAATTTTACATTCCCTTTACATTTTTCCCACTTAACTTAGGGCCGCGGTGGCCTGGTGGTAAGGTCTCGGCTTCTGAACCGGTGGGTTTCAGGTTCGAGACTCGATTCCACCGAAGATCCGTCGTGTGAGGGGGTCTCTTGCACGTTAAATCTGTCAGGCCAAACGTCCTCCCACTGGTGTGGTGTGGAGAGGGGGGGGTGCCACTTCAGGTGTCGTCCTCGTCATCTGAACGTGGTTCAAAATTACGAGGTCCATCCCTAAATAGCCCTCGTGTTGCTTTAAAACGGGACGTTAATATAACTAAACAAACAAAACAAACAAACTCACTCAACTTAAAGGTGGTGAAATTTTCAAGCGTTTTTTCTTCAATGGAGTTTTATTTTTATGTAAGTGAGAGTTTTTATGTGTTTGTGACGCAGTAAACACTTCAATCACAATGACGTTAAGAATTGATTCCATTGTGTTGTATATCATAGATATAATGGTTTTATTTTTCTCCATCAAGTAATAAAAGTAATATAATTGTAGCAGGACTCATCAATATACAAATACGATCACATTACAGCACATAAATTCAAAAGTTTTATCTATCACTTATTAATTACGGGAGAAATATTTAATATTTATTTTATACAAATCAGAAGACCAAATCTGACACTTCAAATTCATTAATCAACAAAATTTAGCAATCAATGAAACAATACAATTCTCGCTTGCAGAAATTTCCCCTTTATTTAATCTTTCCCCAAACAATTCGAAGCTATGATACTGGCAAGAATTTTTTTCTGTACCGATGGAATCTTCCCTTTCCGTAGGTGAAGGGTTCTCCGTGCTCGTGACTCTATAAATATTTCAATCGCGCCCCACGGACGTTTGCGGAAATAGTTAAGTATTTGTCAGAAGGAACCGCAGAGTAAAAGAGTGAGTCGAAATTCGGGAAAGGGGCATCGAAATTATTGAATCTCGATCGATTCTTGCTTTGGAAGAAAAGCGAAGAAGCCTTGGGCTCCTCTGGAGAGAATCAGTTCATTAGCCCACTCGGACTTCGGCTTCGAACCTCTTGGAAATTCATTTGGGGGCCATCCACAAATTTTCTTCCAGATCGACTTGAAACTGTTTTTTGCCTTTTCATTCTGTAATTTCTCTTTTTTTGCCACTTAGAAAGAATACTGTCATATTTTAGGAAGAATATTTCTCTGTTTCTCGTCTTGAGATTCTGAAAGCACTAGTATATTAAAACTACTAATAAATTCTAAGCTGTGTCTATAAATCAGTGCTCCAACTTCAGAATATTTTACATTTCTGAACAGATGCAACGTTTTCAAGTATGGTCTAATTTTTTTTTGAGACAAAACAAATTGCTGTTTACATGCAGCGCTATAAATAAAATAATGTAAGCTCTGTAATGTCAAAAAGTAAATTGTCTGATTCTCAGAATTCACTGAATTTATTATAAAAAATCCAAACTAAGTAAATCGCAGACTCACCATTTAGAGGGGTGATTATGAGATTCTAAACCACATAAAGCTATTAAAATTTTTGCTTAAAGATAATATTATACCAAATACGGTTAAAACCACCTCCGTGACTATGAATATGGCGGGTTATAATTTTATTGTTTTATATGTTTTATTTATTTATTTTGTTTTTATATGGAGACCGAATACTGTACACTCTCTAATTAAATTCCTGTTTAGCTGTAAGTTAATTTTATAGACTTAAAGATTGGCAATTAGAGGTCATAAAACCACAAGTAAGTAATTTGGAAATATATTGCGATGCAAGTGGTTTAACTAAATAAAATAAATTTTCAGTAATTCGCCTATTTTTCATAGAATTAATTTCTTTGGTTGTGTTAAAACTTTGGATTGTTTGTATTGTGAAAATTAATTATATTTCAATAATTGTATTTAAAGGTAAGTATGAACTTTTCCTAATACTAGACTTGCATGAAGGTTAACTGTAATCCTCACAGTTAACAAACACTTTCTGTCGTCAAGCACTCGAATATTTTTTATAGAATCGGGTGTACCCCAAATTTAATAATCTTATTTATTAAATTATATATATCATTCCTATATTTTTTATTTATATTGAATTTTTAGCATTACACATATCATTATATCCAAACAGTTCCTGGATAAAACTGAACCAGTTAGATTCATCCTGCTTATTTTTTGATTCACACCTTATATAAAAAGGGCAAAAGATTAAAAAAGAAATTTAAGCGGTATATTTTCAACGGAATTAAAAATAACAAGACTGATTACATTAAAATTTTATATTAATGAAAAATTTATAAATTTTTGCAATTCGCCAAATTTGGAATAGTTTACATAGTTAAATTCATTTTTATCAAATTTTAAACGATTATATTTCCTATCAAAATATTGTTTGTGGTTTCATTGAATTTGTATTGCATTTTATGATAAATAATAATCATTGATCAAATGTATTTTAAGATATTTTAAACTGATGCAGCCAGGAATCATACTGAAAAACATTTGTCTGTGAAACAGGATGAATAAATGAAATCCATGTGAAAAGTTGTTACACGAACTGTCTTGATTCAATTTTATTCCTGGACATATAAAGAGACAAGCGTACATAAAACAAAACTTGACTCGAACAGCATCATATAAACAACAAATTAGTAATAAACAATAGCACATAGTGCTCCGAGGGTAGTCGTAGAACATCAACATTCCAGTAACACGGATTCAGCCCACTTGCTTGTGTTCAACTCCAATACCCATGTTTCTCAACTCAACACCTCACTATTGAATACATGTTTCACTCATAAAGTCTTTAACTAATGCATTTTATTCAAAATAAAAGGATTCTTCACAAATTAAAATATTTCTATAACATCGAATATTCTACAACAAATGCTGGAAATGTAGTACTAATGAAGCTAATTCCAAAATTCTCGTATTATATGTGTTTACTTTTTGAAACAAAGTCTCCAAAAGATCACCAAGATTGTCTTTAGGGTCAGGCGTCATTCCTTTGGTATCCATTGCCACACTCATGTCCATAAATTAAGAATAATTCAGAGTCAAGCGGAAATCGAACTCTAAAATACATATATCAGCCATAAAATGACTACACACATTTTGAAAAATCATCTGCAACTTGCAGGCAGGCATAAGCTGACACCGATAGTACGTCACAATGACGAGAGTGTAAGAGAGTGATCTATAAGGAATACAGGCAAAGAAGTAAAATTGTTCGCAAGTGCTTTATAAGTCTTACAGTGCAATAACAGCATAGTTATGGCACAAATGACGCATTTGGATGACTTTTTACTGGGTAGAATTATCGGTAGTCTGGAATGTGGGTATACCCAGCTGGAAGTATCTGAGGAACTTGGAATGACCCAGAATGTCATATCCAGGCTTTGGCAACGATTCCAAGATAATAGTAATGTGAGTAGACGTTACAGTACAGGTCACTCCTGTGTTACAACGCCGAATGAGGACCGGTATTTCGCAGTTACTGCCAAAAGAAACAGACGGAGAACAACATCAGACCTCTCTCCTTAGCTCTCTTCATCCACTGGTAGGACATAGGACAGTTTCAAGGCAGAACGTGTACAGACGCTTAGGGTAGATTGGTCTGTATGATCGTGGACCCATTAGATGTGTTCCACTTACTGCAACTCACTGCTGCCTGCGATTAGCCTGGAGAAGAGAGCATGCAATGTGGACATCGCAACAGTGGGCTTGTGTGATGTTTTTCAACGAGTTAGGGTTTAGCTTGCAGTCCGGTTCTCGCAGGACTTTTATATGGACGGCACCAGGTAACCGTTACCATCAAGAGAATATCGTTGGACGACACCGTTACGGTGGTGCAGGATTGCTCGTTTGAGGAGGAATTGTTCTGAGTTCCAGGACTGGCCTGCATGTTCAAATTGGAAGCATGACAGACCAAATATATTGGGAAGTCATTCTAGAACAGCAATTACATTTGTTTCGTGGTGCTATGGGCGCAGAATTCGTATTTATGGATGACAATGCCCACCTTCAGACATTGTAAATGAATGTCTTCGAACGGAGATACCACCCGTATGGAGTGGTCAGCATTCTCAACGGATTTGAATCCAGTAGAGCATGTAGGGGGCTCGCTTGGCCGATGAGTTGCAGCCCGTCAACCACCTCCCACATGTTTACCGGAACTTCCGAGAGCATTGCATGATGAGTGGAATAATGTTCAACAAGATCAGATCGATAATTTGATACTCAACATGTCTCGTCTTTATTCGGGCTGTATTGTATCTTCTGGGAGATATACTATATATAAACCATCATACCAACCACGTAATATTTGTTTTTGTAAATATTTTTTTTTTGTAATTTGTCCCAGACAGCAAAAAAAAAAAAAAAAAAAAAAAAAAAATCGCAATTTTGATTAGATATCAAATATACAGCATCCTTTTTGCTTTTTACCTTGTATAAATAATAGGCTTTACAAATAAGTCACATTTGTTTGTTTCTGACTTTCTCTTTTTCTGAACTTGCATTATCTATAATTTATGGAAATGAGTGTATATCTAGGAATCTACTTTCTTTATTGGAAGACTTACTTCTCAAGGAAGCAATATTGAAAATTCGTATCATAATCCATACATTTTTTACTGAAAATTAATTAACGTTGAAAATATTTTTGACAAAACAAAGGTTACATTTTTTTACATACAAAAGATGACTTATTTAAATATTTTCACTTTTTTCTAAAATAATATACGCAAGGTAAAAGCTACCATTCTAACTCCAAAAAATTATCGCACTTCCTTGTAAGTACAGGCATCCATCTTTTTTTGAATTAGTCTTTCCTACCAAAAAGCCCTTACAGGTTAATGTGAGAAATAAAAGCGAGAGAAAATTTAAATGAAAAGCACATTAAGAAGAAGAAAGTTCAGTCAAAGTTTTAATATGTTTTAGTATTACCAAGATTTCCATTTCAGGTGCGAAAAGAAGTCGAATAAAGGGTAAATTATGCAAGAAAGCAGTCAACTAGAATACCATTAAAACGAATAAGACATCTCAGCGTTGGTGACACAAAGATTTTAAAAGAATGAGAGAAGAAATTCCCGTTGTCTTGATTGCAGAAAAATGCGGAAGAAAAGTAGAATTTCAGGCAGGGTAATACTTTTTACGGAACAGATAATTTTTCTTGTTTTTTATGAACAGAATTATACTTGTAAATTGAGAATAAAGAAACATTTATCACTTGTTCTACTACTATTTCGTATATAAATTTATTAAATGTTGTTTAGATAGACTTAAAGAATTCAAAGATTACTTTATTTTCCCTATCATATTTCGCATTATTTGTTGTTGAGAAAACATTCATTTATTTATAAATTTTTTGCAAAAGAGACGAATATTACCCATATAAGATCATCGATGAAGTAATATAAGGAAAATAATGTGACTTATTTAATAAGCGTCCGTCTAAAATAATATACGAGAAGCATTTTTCTTTTGCTTATATTTTCTAAATTTTTTCTTGATTTTTAATACTATTAATGATAAAATATTAACTTATTTTGGATATTTAAGGTGAAAACAAGCATAATACAGATGATTGAAATTATTATTGAAACAAATTCCTGAAATTTTTCATTGATGTTTTTAGCATTTTAAACTATTTCTCTTATTTTTGACTTAACTAAAAACAAAATATAAAAATTAAAATACATATAAAAGTAAAACGCATTCATCTATAGCCTTACCACACTGCTACTTAAAGACTATAGTAAATTTTAGCGCGCGCGCGCGCACACACACACACACACACACACACACACACACACACACACAC
>JAPMOQ010033694.1:7466596-7501328 GCA_026543055.1 Argiope trifasciata
ACACACACACACACACACACACACACACACACACACACACACACACAAATAAAAAAAAACAGCGAGAGCTTATTCAACATCCAAATACACAAGAACAAAAGCTTCCTTTGTTATTTACCATTTTTGATTGCTCTTTGGTATTTTGAAGAATATTATACACCAGCCAGAGGATAAAAATATCCAGCCTCAAAAACATATCGAGAAAAGGGTTTGTCTGCTATGAATGTGTTAAAAGAAAAAAAAAAGTTATTAAATGACAGTTGCATACAAATATTTATTTGGTAAGAATAAATTAATAAGTTATTTTTTATTGCATAGGATAATCATGATAAAGTGAACGGCATTAAAATTTTTTTTTTTCTGAAATTTGAATGAATATAGCGACCCTTCCAAGATCAAGCAGATAAACTAAATAATCGCCCTTTAACATGTCATTCAAATTTGTTAACGTCTGATGTTCTGTTTGTAAGACAGCTACATTTCACAATAGCGGCGTAATCGAATGAATTTTATAATTCCCTTTTTTTTTTTCCTCTAAAAAATCGATGTTTTCAAAAATATCAAGATGATTTAAGTTTTTGATTTCGTTTTTTGTCCTCATTTATTTTTGAAGTGGTATAAAGAAGTTGGAATAGTTTTTATTTTCTGATATTTTACTATATTTAAAAAAATCTCTAATATTTATCCTTAAAATTGTTTTTTAAAATGACCTTCCTTCATTTTTTAAAATTTATTTTTACTCTGTAGTGTATGAATGTTGGTATTTTAAATGTAATTTAAAAGAAATTTACTGAAACCTACTCCTTAAATAAAATTGAATGCTAATTTTGCGACAGTTAAAAGAATTATGAATTTAAAATTAACAAATATCATTAACTGAGACAGGGATTTAAATGATAAATGTATGCAAAATTTTAAAAATACACAAAAAATTTTATAATTAATTTAATAGAAAATGCAAAAAATTTAAAAATATAGTTGGTTATTCATGTATTGTCTGAATAAAACCTGGCAAATTTGCACAAAATTGAAAATTTCTATTTTTCTGAGAGTTGAAATGCGTACAGTCCTTTACGAGATTGAACAGATAAGGTTTTTTTTAAATAACCTTCCGTCTACTTTATGATTTTTTATAAAATTATCAATAAAAAAAGCTTGAAAATTACTTTTTTCCATAGTTACAGAATTTTTTTATTTATTTTGAATATAATTTAAAAGAAATTTACCGAAATCTATGCTTTAAATTAAACTGAGAGTTAATTTTGCCCCATTTAAAAGAATTAGCAATTTGAAAAAAGAAATAAAATTGAAAATCAATACAAGCACTTAAACGAAGTATGTGTATAAATTTTAATAAAAATATAGTTGGTGATTCATAAAACTTGCTAAATTTACACAAAACAGAAAATTTCTGTTTTTCTGCGAGTTGAAATAAGTAAAGAATCCCTTACTAGATAGAACAGATAAAGATTTTTAAAGGACCTTCCACCAATTTTTTGAATCTTATCAATAAAAAAAAGTGTTGAATTTACTTTTATTTCATAGTTGTACATAGTTTGCCGAAATATATGTTTTAAATGGTAATTTTTCATCATTTAAAAGAATCGCCAATTTTTAAATAACAAAATAACCTTGAAAATCAAAACAAGCACTTAGGGGAAGGATGTGTACAAATATTAATAAAAATTTAGTTGACTATTCATATGTTATCTGAATAAAACTGGATAATTTTGCGCTAAATTGAAATATTCTATTTTTATGAGTATAGAATCCCTCACTAGATAGAGCAGATAAAGTAAAAGTACAGAAAAACGAATAAGATGGAAAAAAAGGGGAAAAAATAGTTGAAGAACAATTTCTTATAAAATTCGTTCTCCCAAATGTCCCCCAGCTAAAATTCCGTCATCATTCAATTTAAAACAGCCGAGTTCACCTCTCCAATTATATTTTATTCAGAGACGCCCTTACTTCCATCATTTGTTCCGAGCCAGCACATGGAGCTGCTTCTGTTTTATTAAATGCCTGCAATGGCCGCGAGGAAATCGAGACTCATTGACAAAACACAGAACAAATTGTTGTTTCGCTGTCGATTTCCCACATCTATGAATTTCTGCTTCTTTTCTCCCGCTTCCCAAATTGATTTCCCTAATTCTCAGGGATGTTCAGGGAATTTACGGAAAAATTGTTGACTTTGTGAAGTTTAAAATAAGTTGTCTACATCAAAGTTTCTTTCCACTTTTAATATTTTTACTTTTTAACTTGTGTGTTGACGTCCTCGGGAGGATTCGGCTTTTCCAGAAGATGCCCCCCGGAACAGAGAAAACAGAATGCAAGAATTAATTTGGTCTTAAACCGGTTTTCTTTCTGTTAAAGTAATGATTGCAGACCACAAAAAGATCTCGTAATAATAGACAGAACCTGCATTTATTGAAACGACAGCTTTCCACCAGAAATACTGCTGTCTTGTTTTCGATTGTTTTATATTCTCCAGATTTATTCTATGAAAATCCATTCAAGATAAAAGTGTGCCGAATGAAAAAAAAAAAGTTAGCCCAGACCTAGCATATTTCTAAACAGCAAATATTTTTCTACTTAGAGTGAGGTGTTGTTTATTTTCAAACTTAATTTTGTTAATGTTTTATAACTCTCATTTCTTTTTTATCCTAAGAAATCAAGCGAAGGCGGTTTCGATAAATACATATTATTTTAATATAAGAAGTTCAGATTGCTTAGCAGAAATTTGAAGTTTAAGCTAGCTTCATACAATAACTGTATGAAGAATTATTTTTTGTAGCAAAATTTTTATGCAGAGTTTGTTGGGTTTTGAATTCGTTTCTTTCTGATGCAAGTTGGAAAACTGATAAAATGTTGAGGTAAAACCAAACCCTTTTGATTCGATGCGGTTTTTACATTTTTAAATTAAGGAATTAGTCAATATGATTCGTTCTATATTTTAGTGCCATATATATTTATACCAGCTGCGTTTGATTACCAATTTTTGTAGACAGAAACAATGGTTGCCAAATATTTCAATTAAAAAAATTGCGCAATTTTTTTTACTTCCCCAGCAAAACGTTTTTAAATTTTCAATTTTGATGGGTATTTGGTGGGTATCTCAGACTATTTTAGTAAAAATTAAGCCGTTCTGTTATTTCTGCTATGTGCTCGTTTCCTTGATTTTCTGCCTGTATTTTAATTTATCAAATTGTATCTGAAGAAAGAAAAACAATAATTAAAATGGTTGTAATTGAAAATAATTTCATAATTGTTTGATTATAAAGTTTAATCTTAATTGTATATATAGCAAAATTTCGAATCTTATTAAAATTATGTCTATATTTAAACTTACTGAACATGGAAAAATAAGCCAAATCTTTTCTAGAATATTCATGCATAACTGTGTTTTTGTTTTCAATATATCTTTTTTGTCTCTCCATCGAGAATCAGCGTAGTTATATTAGACACCTATTTATATATGTTCCGATTTAAATGGAAAGAGTATTATAGAAACTGAAGAAACCAACTCATGAATGGTTGAATTCAGAACTTCCATTGAATCTGGATCTTGAAATTAAGTAATTAAGTGAAGAAATTAAGTGAAGTTGAAAATAAGTAATAAAAACACATGATGTGGTGTATATTAATGCATCTCACTAATTATTCATTTATAGAATAAATGTTGTGTATTATTATGTTACACCGGCTAAAATTTTGTTGTAGAATAAATGACTGTGTAGTTTTAAGAAAGTTAAATTTATAGTTGTCGCTTTTTATGTATTAACTATCAGAAAAAATTCATTTATCCTAATAGATAGCTCAAATGCATTGCCACTTAGGATGTAAGAATTGCATGAAATTTCCAAATTTGTATTTTTAGGTGAGTAAACGAATGTGATTAAAAGTTTGTCATACCTGGCTGCGTTTCTCTCCACCATGGTCTCTAGCTATTCAACACAGGAGTATCCGAAAAGATGTAGGAGGAAAATTTGCTGAAACAAGCACAATTTCATTTATGAAAAACTTATTATTTCTTTCGGACTTACTCCACGATTCTTTCTCTGCACAAATGCACTTGTCTTCTGAGATAAAAGGTCAGCTGCTAACTAGTCAGACCCATGCTATATCCTACATTAAAATAACTTGCGACAGAGAAATGAAAGAACTGTTAAAGATTCGCATGAAAACGAGTACTTGCAAAAGTTGTTGATTAACACGAAAATTCAAAATACCAATACATGTTTACAATTTGTAGATCTCATATCTCATTTCAAAATCTCTTTGATATTCTCATAAACATTTCTTATTTATCTCTTTCATCTTCTAGTTTCATCCTATATGAATAGTTGAAATTGAAATCGAAATTTGTCAAAGGATAAGGAAGAATGATTTTACTTTAAAACTTCATATGTTTTTATGAGTCTATGTGAGATTATTTTTACAAATTTAAGGCGTACATAAATCTATTAGAAATCAAAATATTTTTGAAAACATTATGCTTCATTTGTTAGCAGCTTGGTTAGGGGAAAGAGGGATTAAATTTAATCATCATTTCATTAAAATAGTTTTATTTTTCTAAAACACATATAAGTACACTTAACAGTTCGCAATAATTTATAAACAATGCAAAGATTATTTAAATATTCAAAATATTTGCGTTGGAAATGTAAAAGGGATTAGTTATCTACTGAAAATAAATAATTAAAATAAAGCATATTATTTGGAAAACTAAACCGCCAATCATTCTACATGAAATTTAATTAAAAAATTACATTACACTTTTCGGAGATACCAGATTACAATAATTAAAACCGTTTCTTTATTCAAAATTTGTGGTTTTAATCTAATCAGAAAATTAAACGTTCCTCTTGAGAATTATTTTATTATCAGTAAAAACAACTTAAAAATGAGGAATGAAAATTGTTTCGCCTTTTAGGGCTATTAAGTAGTTTCCTAAATCCGAATTTTTAATTTTTTGTTTTCTATTTTAATTCGCATTGATTTTATAAACGAAATTACAACTGATTCACCAGCAATTATTTGAAATTCCCGAGGGGATCATGATAAGGTTTTGAGCTGTCAGAAACATAAATTTATAGAAAATTAAGAGAAGAACATTTATTTACGATAAAATATCGTGGTAGAGATATATCAAGTGTCAAGCATTAAATCATTAAAATCACAAATATTTTTTGCTGTGAAGTTGAGATGAAAAATAATGTTATTGTAATAATATTCAGAGAAAATTCCTGATTCTGGTTTAATAAAAATATAATAAAAACTTAAAATATTGGATTGAGTCATATTGTAGACATAGTTGCTTATTTTACCTCCTATGAACTTATGCATGCATTTGTTCTAAAATGCTTTACGAATAAAATGAATTTAGTTTTCCATTTTTGCCTTATTTTTCTCTTCGCATTCATTTCTTATTTTTTAAAGGGAAATTTACCTTTAATTTCTTTTTATGCTGTATCTAGGGTACATTAATGAGAGATATACAAAGGATTGGATTGGAAAGGCATTTAAAGTATGAGTATCATAGCTTTCATTATTAACTATGATATCTGAAGCAAGACGGATATTTAATTCATGTTGTGGAAGGTGTCAACTTTTATTTACATTTAACTCTGCAAATCTCAAAATGCGAACTAATTTGATCTTCCTTCTTATCCTTCTACATGACTTCTCATCGTCTCTTCTTGAATGATGCACTAAATTAGGAGGATATGTTAAAAAATGAACTAGGCTAGAAAGACATATAGAAATTATTAGGCTTTAGAAATTTTACGATATGAGTAATATAATATTCATGACTGACTTCCATGAATTCCAAAGCAAGGTGGATTATTGAATTCTTGAATTGAATGCGCCAGAATCTTGTATCTTAAACCTTACAAATCACACCTATGATCTGAGGGAATTTTCTGCTAATCTTACCATATGATGCCTTATTACTCTACTCTCATCGGCTGGCTAAGTGAAGGAGATGCATTTACAGATGAACTTTTCGACAGAAGAAGAGTATTTCTGCTGTACGTCCTCCTAATACTTGTAAAAGTCTGATATAAATAGCATGAAAAAGAAAAATATTGTAATCACGTGCAGAACGTAGCAGAAATCTTCAAATCTTTATAGAATGTTAGTAGTAGATGAGAGAATATTCACGTCAAAAACAATAAAAAAGGCATAAGCATGTGAAGTTGTCTCAAATATAATTGTAAAAAGTGTTGAGATTTCTTTAGTTGTAGAATGTCTCTCTTGGTCGTCATCTGGGTATCAGGAACGTATAAATACATTTATGCCTGAGCCTATGCGAGTAATATTGTTGTCAAATATACAGTGAATTTGCATTAACTGGTCATACATATATAACCATTAGAAGAGAATGTACCAAGAAATATACATTATCTTTTGTATAAAACGCGATGTATATGTTTGGCCTCTTTTCCCTAAAAATTAAATTTTCTTACAAATGAGTATTGTATTAGTGACTAAAATTGTTTTTTAGTAAAAATGAAGTAATATAATTATTTATATAAGAAGTTCCAAAAATTTTTAAATATCCTTTAATTTTTAACAATTGAATGGATTTTATTTGGTAGTGGCATTCCTGAAATTTTTTTTATAAACTCTCCAATAAATTTTTTATCTCTTACCCCTCATGAAGCGGAGGGGCTTGTGTTACGCCACGAATATCTTGCTTAGCATTGGTGAGCCATAGTTGTAAAATCTTGCTATTTGGTTTGAATATAGTATTTTTACTGAATCTATTGTAAGAATATATATTTTAGATGCTTTTTTCCCAACAGAAGTAGCAAATATTTGCCGCTGAACTACAGCTGTAGTAACAAGATGAAAACCAAATCTCATTAATTTAATTCATGTCGTTTATAAATTATTGTGTTTACATTAATGGGAAACCACAAACAAACAGATCGTCAACCGTTTGACAGATATATTTCAGAATTTAAGCATTTTAGAAGCTAAATCTCTGTATCTAATTTTATTGACCTGGTTGCATTTTTCAGTTATCGAGTTTACTTGTACTCAAGCATACTTCACTTGTACAATACTTGTACTCAAACATACTTCACTCGTACAGTACTTGGACAGAAGCATACTTCATTTGCTTAGTACTTGCACTCAAACAGTTTACCTGCTCAAGCAATTTTTGAGAATGGATTTCATTCAAAATGTGGTCGGAATCAAGAAATGTATAAATGCACATACACCAAACTTCATCTCCCTTTCTCAAAGCGTTTTAGAGTTAATGTGTCACAGTCAGACAATCGTATTACCAAAGATGCTTTTTTTTGGACTCAGTAAAGTAAAAAGCACGGATATTAGTCATAATGTTGAATTTGAATTTTTGACGGTGATAATATTTCCTCTGTACGTCGTATATTTGTTTTGTATATTAAAATTTATAGAAATGTTTGAGAGATAATAAATATCCACAGACCATTATTAAAATTCTTAAATTCGAATATCCAAAATTAGAGTATAGAAGAGAACAAAAAGCAAAAAAAAAGTGTTTTAGCCAAAGAATTCTTTTTAATTATCTTTAAGAGAAATTATGACTCCAAGGTGTATGTCAGTAACTTAAGATTCAGCAGACCTATTTCCTTTTATAAGGGAAAATAATCACCCTTACCCATAAGTACACATAAGCATTAAAAAAAATTCATAAGATAATCTTAGAGAATTTTTAAACCTGTTTGCCAAATATTTGTAAAATTTAGGCCTCTAACTTCACTCAATTTAATCGTTAAATTCAAGCAGAAAGATCTGGATTTCGATTACCTACCTTTCTATATAATTTTTTTACCGACTTCTGAAATATTCTCTGTTATTGTTGTTAGAGGACGTAACACGATTACTTATTAGTCATTACTGAATGATGAATTTCATTATTAATAATTATATGCTGTAACCAATTTTATAAATTGATCTAACTTAACGTCTTTATTGAACTATTTGCTTATCATTGCAACAAATTTGTAATATATCGTTCCCGTAATGCTAGTATCATCGCCAAAAAAATAGATTTAATTTAAGAAATCTTTATTGAACATTTTGTTTATCATTCCTACGAATTTTTTATATTGCGTTCCCGGAATGCTAGTGTCATTGCTAAAAAGATAGATTTACAGACATTCTTAATGGATGCTTCATGCATTCTAGGTGATACAATCTCATTGCATATAATTTGGAGGTAAAAATGAACCTTTTTGATTATGGTATTAAGTTTATTATGTGTCAAGATGTGGAGACCTTACTAGAAAATTCCATAAATTTTGGGAGGCCATAAAAGGTAAAGCGCTGACACCTGAGACGAGGAATAAATTCTTTCTTAGCAAAGTTGACCACGGAGTGATCTCTTAACATGAGTACTTTGATAAATATTGTTTTCAAATCAGCAATTTTCCATCTCTGTCTGATACGAATATTTTGAATTTCAGTTCTATGTGTGTGATGCGGCCATGTATTTCTACTTTTGCATCGTATTTTTTTTCGGGCTTTCACACACAGCTTTCACAGCTCCGAGTTGCGTGGTTACCTTATAGAAGCTCATTATCTATTGTATTGAATTTTTTCTGCCGTATTCCCTTGGATAAGATCAGTCACAATATTATTATGTTTGTTACTATATTGTCTCGTAAACAGAACTCAAGTAGAGTTAACCAATTAATTAATCCAACTCTTACCTCAGAACACTTGAACGATCTTCGGCTTTTATACCAGCAGGGAAAGTTCCAGAATATATTTTTGGATATAGTAAGAAAATTCCAAAGCACTTATCTGGTAAATTAAAGAAAGGTTCGGAATTTTCTGGAACACGAAATAATGGAGAAACAAATTAACAAAAGATTTGTACACAAATTTTGAATCTACCGGGATTCGAACTCAAGATCTCGTGAGTACGGGATCATTCGGCTATGGAGGTTCGATTGTTTCCTTTCAATGCGGAAATATTATTACAGAGTACTGTAATAAATGCAGCAATTTGCTGTTGCAGACATATTCTTGTCACCAGCATGCAAATCTAAAGCTGTGAGTTTAAGCTCATGCAATAGACAATTCTTTTGGATGACTACACGTGCAAATCAAACGCTTGCTGTTTATCGCTACATCAATTAGGATCATATTTTGCACTTTCAGGTAGAAAGAATGCCAAAATATTTGATAAAAGAGCAATTTGTAATTTAAAATAAAATGACGCCTTAGCTGTGATATTGATATTAGAAATTTCTTTTGGCAAATAATACAATAATGTTTGATAGGTCTTCACTTCACATTCTTTTTATGAAACTTCTTTTTTTAAATTGAGAAAAATGAATAAATTATTTGACAGAAGAGCAATTTATCTTTCGAAATATAATCTTATTCTTCGAAAATAATCATAATGAAGTTATTCAGGGTCGTCGTGAAGAAGAAATTAGAATTTTTCTGCGTCGAATAAGGCGCATTGTCACATTAGTCCAATTTGTGAAGAAACCATAGCAGTGAAATGAATGAATTTAATAAATTAAACGCAGAACCAGAAGAAAGGAATTTAATTTCGAAAAAACAACTTTAAAAAACAACTAGAAAGAATAAAAAGTAATTTAGGCTTCAAAAATCAACGAAAAATTGTATAACCTTCTTTTCGAATTAACATTCATAGTTTGGATCCTGAAAGTGTTTTTCTTAGCATTATGATTTGTGCTGACTTCTGAGGGGAAAAAAACCCGTCTTTGCAGCAATTGTCTTTAATCTAATAAAACAATAGGTTGTCAGCAGTACATGGGAAAAGTTATTAAAATTGGCTCGAAAGTTAAAAATCTTCCCTTCTCATCTAAGAACGAAGAAGATTAAAATCATATCAAAAAGGAAAAAAAAATTAAACTCTTTTGAGTTGTATTTGAATGAAAAATGAGGGAAAGATGAAAAATGGTATAATGAGAAAATACGAGACTTATTTTTCTACATCAAATCTTTATTTTGCCATTAAAAATGTCAATCTTGAAAAATTATATATAAATGATTATGTATTTTGATATACGACAAAAGGCAAATATAAGCTGAGACGAGTTTATTTCGGAAAATTCTAAGTGTTGTTAGATTTAATTTCAGCATGAGTCTCAATATTTTTCAGCAGAAAATAGTGAAATTCTTTTTATGGGAATGTAAATCAGGAGCAGTGTAATAATTATGTGGTAAATATTTTGAAAAATTTATTTTTCTTTCTACGTTTTGAAAGTTTAGCCTTTCTACAATATTGAAAAGATGGCTGTTATTTAAAGTGGTATACATCTTATGTATAAGAATGTATTAACGTGGATTGAGAAGTTTGATTGCAAAAGAGAATTATTGAAGAGAATTTATAAAAACGTAAAGATTTTTCAAAAGCATCTTGTTTATTTGATCTCTTTTACAGAGCAAGCAAAGTAACAATCTCCTCTCCCCATGCAGAATGAGGATGAGATGCTTCCGGCATGGTGGTTAAATCTTGTCAGCCTGGAGGGTACACGAAAAAGTGGGGGTCTAACACGTCCCATCGAAGACGGATGTACTTCCTGAGAGAACAGTTATACAATAACCGGTGATGGCCTTTCGGATTCAAACACAGTTCCCGCCAGTATTGCTGTCCTGTCATTCTGTTCAATTTATCCGTGTGCTTCTGGATGACCGGACAATCAATGACATGATTTTACAATAGTAGTGCACAATGTTAAATTAAAAAGAAATCTATTCATTATTATCTATATCTATATGCCATAGATAAATTTTAAATTCCTGTGTCTTACTTAAACAGCTTTCTTTCAGCTTCTGCATGGAATATTTAGGTTTGAATCCTGTTAAAAGTTATTTAAATTCTTGAAAGTGGTTTGTTTTTAAGACTCTTTTTTTGCATATCAGACTTTTTTAAATTTTAAATTAAAAAAACCACAACTAAATTTAGTTTCGATGTTTACTTGAAGCATCGTGAAAGACATTTTTAAAACTATCTGAAGCTTTTATGAAAGCAAATTATTTCGATGATTGTTTCCATAAGTAAAAAATGAAATGATAAAATTAAAAAAAGTATATATAGAAGTGCATAATGGAAGTTCACTACTTTTAATTTTGTCATATTTTACACAAGAGGCAAAAAAAAAAAAATCAGTTAAAAGATGGCGTAACAACAAAAACGTTTTTTAATCATGCGCTCCTATCGCGAGTCAATTTCTTTTCAGTTTTATTCACTGCCAAATTTAAATTTATGCAATATTCATAAAAAAAACCCAAGAAAAATGTTTACTTTGATCTTATAGATATTTTTTTTTTGCATTTTTTGTGTCTACCTGGATCGATGCAATTGATTCGATAAATTAATTCCCCATTTTGTTTATTCTAAAACCCCTATTGCGTAAGGTAAGGCTGCGAGGTAATGAGATCGACGACAAATGAGAAGATAAAAGAAAAGGAGTTCGGAATAGTTTGTAAATAGTTGCACTGGGAATATGAAGGATCTATTGCACAATTTGAGCATGAATTTGAGATTTTCCAACTATTTAGTCAGTTGGTAATGCTAGAAAAGTATGGATGCAAAAAATCAGGGGACGTGAAGATTTTCTTTTTCAAATGATTCAGAAAATAAACACACCAATTTTGCGATTATACAGAATCATAGTGACTGTGTTGAACCTTTTTTATATTCTTTGTAATTTCATATAGAGTTGAATATTTTCTGATCAACCCTCTGAGCAGCCGTTCTTATGCATGTCTCTTCCAAAGAGAGATAAAACTTTTGTTTTCTTTGTGACGCTGGATGCAGTCTTTACGTTTAACTTTAAATTTGAAGGAATTTGTCAACTTATACTAATAAAATCTATAAAGTAGTATCAGAAAAAAATATTATTATACAACTTTTTTCCCTAACAACTGAAATATGACACCTTTCCTTTTGAATGCGATATAAAGATTAAAAAAATCCCGACACATGAATAAAATTGGAAATAAAAGAAATTAATGAATTTAATAAAGAAATTATAAAGAGTTGTCCCCGAAACATTCTTCCAAACTCTCTCATAAATTTTTTATTTTTATTCTATGAAATTTTGAGACATGGATAAGGACCCAATATCTTCCATGGCACTGGTTATATGGTAATGGTTAAATATAGATCTGTTTTGAGAATCAAGAATTTTTACTGAACCTATCCTCAAATATGTATGTGGAAGATGTTTTGCCAAACGATTGATGTAAAATTTTATATATAATCAGAAAAGAAATTATAGAAATTCATAGACGTGTGAGACCCACATATAAATACTTTAACAAACTAGAATTTTAAGTTAATATTCATACTTTATATTTTTAAATTTGAATAATTATTTAAAATATATCTTTTTGATGTTCATTGTGACTTAGTTTTCTTACGAAAAATTTGCCTATTCTTTGTGATTTATAATTTTTTGCTCTGACCTACATATTTGTTTAAAGTTATTTTCAACCTTTATGTAAACTAAAGTAAGCACATTAAAAAATATTTATTTATTATTTTATTAGGCTCTACATTTTAATTGCCAATACATTGCATAGTTTATTATTCATTAGTTACAAAATCTTTTAATCTTTTTATTTAAAAGTTAACGACCACAAGACGTCTCTCCTACTAAATCAAATTAAGCGATTAATTTTTAATTAAATTCTGGAAAATTTAAAAGAAAACTGCATTGTAATAGGAAACATACAACTGCACAGAATATGAAAAAATATAACAAATCAGGGGGAAACTATTAAAAAGCTCAAAGTTTACAATCATGTATCTGTCAGTGCAAATAATAAAGTCATATGTAATACAAGACAGTTATACAAGAGATTTAAGACAAGATTTATAGACACTAAAAGATAAAACATGACTATTTTTAAGTTCTTTTAAGCCAATTTCTTAAATAACAATATTAAAATACTGACCTTCAGTTTAAAGCAAACGCCGAATTATTTTTATTAAATAAAACTATAGTTTTTCTATTGTATGTTCTGTTATCCAGATTTACTTTTAGGACAGAAATAATAGTTCAATGAGTAAAGGAGCTATTTCTGAAAGAAATTATTGAAAATTATAGCCTATGGATTAAAATTTAAACAATAAGTTTGATTAAACATCATTAAAATTCATAAAGATCCCATAAGAATGGATAATTGTTCATTTCCATCAATAAAGATAATATAATTTTCTGATATTAAAAAGGTTATTGTAGATAGGTATGTGGAATTTTCAAGTAGATATTTTGTAATTTATGCCTCAACAGAACAGTTTGATTGGTAATCTGCTCCAAGCATACTGCAGTGTTATAGAAGTTTTAGAATAATCATTGCCTGAAAAGGTTAAAACTTTTACGTACATAATAATAACGTTTTTAAAAAGAAAATTTCATATGTTATAAGTTAAGATTTCGCAAGACACAATAATTGCTCCTTTCATAGAATAAAGAGATTGATTCTCTGATATTAAAAATTGTTATTGAAGAGTAACTTTTGGAATATTGATTCTCCTTAATATATTAGCGAATTTTCAAGGAGATATGTATTTTGCGATTTACTGCTCAATGTAACAGTATGTTTCACCATCTGCTCCTAGAATATTGCAATCAACGAAGTTTCAGAATAAATATTTCCTGAAAAGGTTAAAACTTCTGCTTTCATAACAATAACATTAATAAAAAAGAAACTTTTCATTTGCTATAAGTCAAGTTGTAAAATATATGCTTGAAAAATATGAAATGTGGAAGTCAATTTCAGAAAAAAGAGAAAGGCCGTATGATATTATTCAAGATAAGAAAATATTAAATGTTTTTGAAAGATTCTGTTGTGAGAACTTCACAATAATTTTGCAGATCTTTTTAAGCAACTCCCTTTTAACTGTAGATAAAAGGTTGAAAGCGAATCAATTAATGAATAATCGAAGTACATAAAAGGCGTGCTGAGAATAAAGTTTTGTTCTTATTTGGGCAAGTTTAATATATAGTCCATTATTTCCTGAATAAATATACATATTCGAGAACAATTCTATGAAGAATTTATTAAAAAAATTTACACTAAACTATTTATAAATTACAGGTGCAACATATTATTGATGTAATTTTGAATGAAATATGAATTGCATAAAAACGTTCAATGATTTAGATGAAGAAACAGCAAAATTGGAAAGGATTCATTGAATATTTAGATATATTTAGGGATGATAAATTTTTGTCGTTAAGTCATTAAGTCGTTTTGTCGTTATCAGACAAATAATTACTCAATAAAACTCATCTATTCTGAAAAAGTAAGCCTCTTCAACTTCGAATAAAGCTTTATTCTGATTTTTTTTTACAAAAAGACATTTTTCATTTATTTTGGGAGGAGGTCGGCAAAATTTAACTATGCATGTTTAGCCAGATTCTGAATTATTATTGATAATATTTATTATTCTAATTAATTATAATTAATAATAAATGAGAAAATTTAATAGAACGATTTTGATTGCTTTTTATTTATCAAATAATTAAGCTATTTGCTATCTATGTTCATTGATCCTTAAATATTACACATTTGTATTATTTTTTACAGAGAGCTGACTAAAGTCCTGAGACAATTTTCCTTAACTTCAACACTGCGACAGCCATAGTCATAAAGATGGATACTAGATATTATAAAATTGATGCAATCAAAGCATAGATACTATCCATAGAGTCACATCGCATCAGAATTCAGAGGCAACGATTCAACTTCGAAAGCAGTATTAAATTCAGAAATTATTTATTTATGAATTTGAAGAAAATGATAGAATTAGACAGAAACGATACCTTGCACATATAAATGCATAAGAAAAAGCCATTTGTTTAATTGTTATTTCCAAAACAGTAATGTAATTTTCAATTACTTTCATTATATAAATTTTAAAATGATTAAAAGTGAATAAAGGAAAAAGATTTTGCAATCTATGGGGTATCAGTAGAATTATTTGAAAACAAATTGGGAAGCTAAAGAAAACAGCACTACCTCCTTATTAATCTTTTTCGTCCTAAAGGCTTCTCCATAGCCGAAATGCTCAAAATTCCGGATTTGAAGAAAGTGCAAGATCTTTACAAAATCGGGACCTGAAAAAGAACCAGAAATGTTACAAGAGCAATTTTCATTGATTGAAATAATATTTTTAAAAACATTTATTCAAAATTTATGTTGCTTTATCATTCACTAATGCACACCTACAATACGAGGAGACCATTCGCAAAAGAAATACAGTTTGGGTTCTTTAATAGAGACAAACTTATTGCAAAGGCATGCACAAAGAATTGTGTTGGAGGAAAAAAAATCTCGTGTCATTATACACAGGGAATTAAATGATATGCTCAGCTATGTTTGTCTTTTGCAATTACTTTAGTTGAATTCATTTTGCTTTTATTTTTAAGTAAGAATGAAGGTCATTTAACGTTTCGGGCAGATGAATTAATAAAATTAGCTTCCTACCCCATAAGCTGAATATTTACCCTTAATGTAAATTATAGGTAATTATTAAATGTTTAGTTATTACTAACTAATGCGATTGAATACTAGGTATACATGGAATTAGAAATTAACCGATAAATTATTTCGATACAATTTCTGACTGATTACGCTTATCTCTTTCGAAACAAATTAAACAATCCCAATTTATTCAAATTCTAATTACCAGCGACTAATAACTGATAACTACATATTGATAATTTATATAAGTGCTGGTAATGTTTTAAGTAAGACGAAAATGAAATTCTCTTCAGATGAGTCACGCACAAAAAATAACAATTATGCATATCCGAATTAATGATAATCAGCAAAAGTCTAAATATCCATAACTAATGTAAATAAATTGAGAAAATTATTGAATTCATTAAGGAATTAATGAAACTAATTCCTGTTATAGCCAGTTAAATATATTTTAAATATTAGGTAAGCATGGTAATATACCGAGTTGCTATGCTACTTTTATTCATTATCAAGTAAGACAAATGAGAAAAAATGCAGCATGTATTAAATTGAACAATGTTGCTGTTAAATAATAATAGAATGAAATAAACAATTTATAGAATGAGCTTCAATTTTTCGAAGGAATAATTGATCTTCGATCTCGTGTTAAGATTGGAGCTTATTTATCACCTAAGGCTAATGAATCAATCAGATTATTTTGTTGGTCGATTTCTAATTATTTACACTGATATAATTATAATAAATAGGATTAAAATAAATTGCATGGCACCTTCTGAATTTAATGGATACATATTGTTCTTGTACCACTTTTCTTCTTGTTGATGGCACCTCTGTTAATCTAATGTTCATAATAACAATTTTCTTCGTCGAGGATAACGCAGGCAAATGTGAATTGCATTAGACAGACGCGATATTTACAGAAAGAATATTAAAGCCTTTTTCTTAGTTGTTTCATTAATTTCAAAAACGAGATAAGAAAAAAGGCGAAATGATCAGAAAGCAAACACACTTGGAAAACTGTATAATTATAAAATTCTAATTACTGGTAACTGCTTTCGCTGCAAAATTCCTTCATCCCTTTTCTTTAAAAAGTTTTTAGTTCTTTCTTAAGAGATGATTCAATATGAAAGAGGCAGAAAATTATTTTTCTGACACATTCCCGTGTGTCTTTCTTTATTATTATTAGTTTTGTTTACACTTCTTATGAGGCCAGTTACGAAGCGTTTCAGCATAATGTTATCTGTTTGAGAGAACAAAGCATTTCCAGCTGATTTTGCCATTAAACGAATGGAACTATCTCTTTCCTTATGATACAGCATAGTTCGCGAATGAATGTGTGTTCGATTAATGATATCCAAAGGAAGAGAGAGAGCTCATTTATGTAAAATGCTGATTTGATGGTAAATAGAAAATTATTGAACAAAACAGAGTCAATAAAGATTAGTCGCTAACTCAACGATTGTTGGTTTTCGAAAACTATTTGACGAAATGAATGAATTTTTATAAATGAAATTCTTTTAAAAACAAAACATTGCTAAGCTTATAAGAGACAATAATTTTCTAATGAATCTTTTGTAAATAGTAATTATGTTCAAAATAAAAATAAATAAAAGACAAGTATAATTAGAATTTGTATAAAATTTCAGAACTTTAAATATTTTGAAAAATAAACGCTGAAACAGAATAAAATGGAATAATTTAATTTTAGGTAAACAACAGCGGGAGAATTCCAATAAAGTTATTCGATATTATTCCTTTTTAGTAAGTGAAAATGGCATTTTATACAATGAATTCAGGCTAAATTTGTACATAAGTACTGTTTTATATCTACCAGACAGGAATTTCAGTTTTTGTGGAATGCGCAACTCCTGAAGCTTTTTAGCGCATTAATGAAGAACGAGGATAATTATGTCTTCCAGTTGTATTACAAATTGAAATTCCTCAATTTATTTGCAGATTTATGAATTGGAACCTAGTTGCTGTGCTGGCGTCCAAATGTTGTGTTGTAAATTGAAATTGAAATTCCTCAAATTTCTTTCAGATTAGTGAATTGGAACCTAGTGGCACTGCCGGCGTTCTAAAAGAAAAAAAAAATGGATACCTGAAAATTCACTATTTGCCTTCATACCGAACATCCCTAACAAATTTTAAAAAAACCTTAAAAGAATTGGTTACTTTAAGGTGATTGAAATTTATTAAAAATCATGCATATTGCTCTCAGTTTAGGTGCTTACTTTCTGCAACTTTTAGCCCAGGCATCATAAAGAGGAATTTTACATAAATAATTTTTTTATTTATAAAAACCAATTACTAGTTATTTAACAAGAAAAGTGTTATTGCTATGTGCTGGTAATTATCACTGAAAGGATAATAAAATCTTGAAGAAATAATTTTGAAGTGAAAATCTAATCAAATTGCGCCCCTGAAATAAAAATTTAAATCAAAAAATTTAAATTATTGATATTTTGATTTGGAACAATTTCCGGCGTTTCTAATAATTTATTTTTAAATTCTGATTTTCATCTAAAGTATACATTAGTTATTTGATCTAATTTTCATTGTCAAAAAGCCTAAATTTTTATTTGCCTATAATCTTTCCAATCTAACCACAGCCTTATGGATTGAAAGTTCGCAGGTTTGTGACCCGATTCCACGGAAAATTTACCGTGCCTACTCTTTTGGTCTAAGCCAAAATTTTCAATGTCTAATCTCCTTTTGCTTCTGAGGTGCCTAAATTCGAGGAAAGGGGGCTAGATCAAATGTAATCCGTGTCATCCAACTATGATTCATAATTATGAACATCACTCCAAACTTCTTGTAGCATTAAAGTGGTTTATCAACTTCAATAAAGTTAATTCAACAAGAATTTGATTGACTGTAATAAAATTGAAAACTTCAGCACTTGCAAACAGAAAAATAAGAAACAACAATGCTGAAAACATACTTAAAATCGGTAATTAATATTCTTTAAAATTCAAAGGGAATATTAAAAATAAAAGTGTTTCTAGAAAATTTGCTAAAATTTTTATTCATATAAAGTTATGAATGCAATTAATGAACATGTTCTCTTAAGTAAATTAAGTTTATTATTAATTATTCTCAATTAAGTTTATTTTTGAATGTTCTGAGTCGAAACAATGTAATGATAAGAGTATGCTAACGAATTTATTCCTCAACTCAAAATAAAACGTTCAAGGCTTCAATTCAATGATATTTTTCTTTGATTATTTAAGACAAATTATAAAGGAAATGAAATATTAATTCATTTTATTAGCTAATTAAATTAAATTTGTTTATTTATGAAACGTATAATTTTTTGCCAGTTTTGAAAAATTCGCTTTATATTACAATCATATCTAGTTCTTCTTTCAGATTATCTCAATCAATTTTTTATATTTGCTAAAATTTTAATTATATATAAATTAATATAAAGTTATCAAATTTCAAAGATATCCGTATTGAAATAAAACACAGCTCTCCAGCTATTTAATTGGTCTGCAAATTCGGCTAATCTTAAACACAGATAATACGGCGATAAGGGTTGAATACATTTCAGCTAAATGACATCGAGTTACGACACACACACCTACATAAAATATAATAAACGAGTAGAACTACCAAGCCTCACGATATCAAGTTTAAAATGTTTGAATAATCTAAGACGAGTGAAGGAGTTGGATTGGGCGATTACAAACAGGATAATAATGAGACTCCAAAAGAGTATTTGATTGCTTAGTAAAGATGCTATTAGAAATGTTTGGTGAATATTGTACAGTCTGTAGGTAGTGAAACTGATGTACTAATTCAAATACGGGAGCAGTTAAACAAAATTTATTCCTTAGTCACTTGCCAAGGGAAATAAACTGAAACCAAACATCGCATAATTACCACCAATGCTCCCTGCAAGCGTTTTGTTAATTTAGAATTCATTATGCAAAGCGCCTCTCTTGAGGGCCGCCGAAAACAGCGCCAAACCCTCAAAAACGAGGGCTACAAAGGGATTGGTAGTGTTTGGAACGATGGAGAGAATCAGCGAATAGACTGTAATAAAAATTGGTCGTTGTCGTCGTCCAAACATGTATGGAGGAATAAAGCGTTCACTTTCCTCTAGATGGCTCTGGAGAAAACACCAAGCTGTGAAGTAATTTAAATTGTAAATTAAAATCCTTCTTAACCCAACTTCTAAGCGATTTAAGATGTACCGCACATACGATGTTGACTAATCATTACATACCATTGTACATAAAGGTATTATTATTTTGACTTTTCTATTAATTTATACAATATTTTTAATTTCAATTTTACTATAACCGAGTTTATCTGTAGAATGACCACATTTGCTGCTTAGAAGCATCTGTAACGAAACTAATGAGCTGAATAAAATCAAATTTCTAATTGCTATTGCTCATAACTCGTTAAGAAATTTAGTTCTTTGAATTTTTAATAGTTACTTCTTATATGATTATGAGGATTTTTCAAGCATTGATGGATTAAATTGGAAAAACACATTATATCATATATCAGGCCACACAGACAAGATATAATTTAAACTTTACTCCATATGAAGATCCTAACCATGCCGATTTAGTTGGCAGAAGTTTTTCCTTTTTCTTTGCCACAGAGAAAAATGACGCATCTTTAGAATTCTTCGTTCTTTCTCATATATAAAGAGAAAGTATTTTACACATCAAAAAATTCAAACGAAATTTTGATAAGTTTTCCTGCATCAAACCTTGAGCTTGAAAACTTATTTTTCTAAATATGTCTGTCTGTCTGCTTGTGAACAAGATAACTCAAAACTCTTTGAGTTAGAAGGATGAAATTTAGTATATTGAATCTATTCAAAACTATTTGATTTTTATCAGACTTTGAACGAAATCCATTCTAAATTATTCTGCATATCTAGCTCTCTGGGTATACACTTACATGATGACTACAAAACAAAGAGCATTAGATGGAAAAAAATGAAAGGTACAGATTTAATATCTTAAGTGTTGAAATGAATTAAATTTAATACCTAATCCGTCAAGGCATTGACTTTTAGTCTGTAGATTCACAAGAATATGAACTCGATAACTCAAAAAGGTTGCGAGTTAAAAATATGAAATTTGGTAAGTGAAATTGCAACTAGAATAGCATCAAAAATATAACACACAGCGTACGAAGAAAAATATAACATTACATTTATGACAGAATCCACAGGAAAGTTTTGTAGAAACCACCCTCGTTATTTTTTAAGATTTTAATTTGCTGCACTGTCTAACCAGTGAAATTAATCCTAATAATAATGTCAACGTTTTTGAAAACAACACGAGGGTTATATCGGGACCGATCTCCCAAGGAGAGATTCTATTAAGGAGAGATAAAAAGAATAACACCTAAAATTGTCGACCCCTTTCGAAACTTTCTCACCACACCAGCGGAAGGTCGTCTATTTCAAGATGTTACATTTTTGAAATGGGAGAGACAACATAATTATTAGGAATATTGAAAATTGACTGTCAAGTAAGAATATTTGGCCAACCGAGCAATTATTGACTTAATTTAAGACAACATTCAAAATACTGATTTACATACTCATCGGTAAGTAAAAATTTGATTGCTCAAGAATCGTTTCATTGTATCCAAAAGACTGATTTAATAATTTTTTTGAACCCAATGATCAATTTGCTAAATTGATTATGTTTCATTTATATTATGGATTATTTCCTGCTTTAAAATTTTTGTAAGGAAACTAGGGAAAACTCCTAATTTTGAACGGCAAAAGAGACAGTTAAGCAGATGCATTTTATGACAGGACTTTTACAGAAAATTGACAGAATAACGTTTGATATGCAAGAAAAAAAAATTCAAGGGTGGTAGTTTTATATAGAATCCGCCATTTTAAGAAATTTTTCTTAGTAAAGTAGTTTATACCTCAAATTCTAAAACTATAATATTAAGATTATCATAATCTCCATTCATTGAGATTTAAAGCGATGTTAACACATTTCTGATTTAGATTTTTATGAAATGCTCCCCTCTCCATAAAAAAGTCTATAATAAAAGCACCCAATTATGATAAAATACCTAAGAATTTCACATAACATGAGAAAAAAAAAACAAAGTGAGTATCGCAAGATATAAATCGTTATTAACAAAACTCCGATCTTGTGACTCACAATATAACTGTCGTTTCGATACAAATCCTTGCTTTAAGTTTAACTTTCTTTATGAAGAGTTTTTGTGCCGAAAATTAAGCATTTTCTGCTTTTTGCCTTCCAGAACTTTAAAGACAAGCATCTTATTAACGATTTATTTACATCTTCAAGACTTAACTCCTCCAAATACTGACGATCCTCTCGAAATTTACTCCACTGACAAAGATTTCCTCAAGCAGCGGTAGCATCATTATCATCATGGCCTGATCCTGAATACTTGACACCTTCTGCTACCATTAATAATCCAGCATGGTAGAGTAGTGCTTAAGTCCAACATTCACCACATTTATCAAGAGGTTTTATCACTTGTTTAGCTACGCGCAGCAGTTTAGCTATTAGTTAAGTTGTCAATTTCTAGTCTGGATATTTAGGGAAAGATCTTATATTATGCATGTTATGTCACTGCCAATTAATCTGTGCTAAGCTGATGCTTATCAAATGTAAATCTCCAACGACACAGATACATTGTTTTTATATTGCGATCTATCTGAATAAGTTTTGCTGTAGGAGGGTACATAAAGTGTCTAGTTTTCATGATAAATACCTTTAGTGAGTTTGATAGATTGTGAAAGTTATACTACTTGACTTTCATGTTCATTACATAGTCAAATCTTGGCATTTTAAACTCTGAGATATTTAAATCTTAATGAAGACATGTTGGAAAATGAGGTGCAGGAAATGAATATTTTTATTTCCTAGATTATTTTGCTTTAAATATCAGAATCGGAAACAATTTCTGACTCAGACATATAAATAACGTAAAAAAGTAACATTCCATTATAATTACCCTAGAGATATATTTAAAGGAGAAAAGATCAGGCCTTTTTATTTATATTATTTATCATATTTGTGTTGAATATGGAATTTTAATTTTAATGAAAAATTATTGTAATTTTGTGCTATGGAAATCTCACTCAAACGTACTGAGGAATTTAACAACAATCCTGATATATATGGTGATTTTCTTTTAGTTTTCGTGAATTTGAATAATAAATGAAAACTATTGTAATAATCTAGAATACGACCTCGAAAGAATCTCCATTTTTAGACCTTCTTGATTAGGAATCAAATGAGTAAGGAATAAAATATATGACTTTGAGATTTTCGTGTTTCTCCCTATTTTAGAGAGTTTCTTTCTGAATAGGATTCCAGAAAAGAACGAAGTCAGGATTATAACCTTGAAAGTTTGATGAATCTCCACAATTTAGATCTTTCTGAGAATGAAAAACACATTTTTGAAATTACGTCTGTCTGCTGACAGTATAACAAAAAACCGCCCCAAACTGCCTAAATGTAATTAGCTATGTTGTTTTTGCATCAAAATTATAGATATTAATCAATTGTTTTGTAGTAAAATTTATCTGTTAATATATGTGTGCTGGATAATTCAGAGGCGAAATGAATTAGATGAATGAAATTCTGTATGTGGTTTTTCTATCGAAATTATTGATCTAAATTAACGATCAAAAGAAATACTTTGGATATATCTCCTATTATAATCTGTGTGTTCGGTAATTCAGAAGCGATGCGAAGTAGATAACTGAAATTCTGTTTGTGGTTTTACTATTACAATTATTGATCTTAAGGATTTTTCCAAAAAAATATCTTTGATGGGCTGATAATCTATTTGTCTGTCTATTCGTATGCATTTAGAGGTGACAAATGAAAGTCGTTAGAAGCTTCCTAAAAAGGAAATTTTGATTGAGATTTTGATGAGAAAATAATACATAGATTTTAAATTGTGGGAAAAGTCAGGTCAAAGAAAGGTGTTCAAAAAATGCGATATTAATTTTCCTTACTATATAACGAAATTTAACAACAACAACAAAAAAAAAGACTCTATACTGTATAGTATGTTAAATTAGAGTATGTATCTCCATAATAACACAAAAGAATCGAAAGAAAAATATTCTTTTTGTTTTTAATTTCGTTTTGATTTCCAAAAAACAGCCATTTTCTAAAGAATTCAAAATTTTTACTCATTTAAAATTATTCAGTATTTCTTCAATTTCAATTCAGCAAATGATTCAGTTTGCGAAATGGAAAAATTGATAAAATCAAGGAAAAAGTGTTTCATATTTTGAACATGTAAAAAGAATTTAATATAGTCTTGAATTGCTTACTATGTCATTGTTAGGATGAAAATTTTACAGTATTTGAAATTTTATAAGAAACAATATCAAAAATTAATGGATAAGAACTAATCAATTTCTTTTTCAGACGTGTTATAAAAGTTAAGTTCATTTTGTTCTGGTTCTTTGAAATTTTTTTTAAATAATAAAAAAATACTCATTTTATAAAACGTATGGTCAAAATTTTTGAAATTAAAATGTACGAGGAAGGTAATGTGAAAATACAGTGTTATGTGTCACTTTCTTAGAATTCTAGTATTTCTAGATGAATTTCAAACTATTAAAATCTGAAGTGAAATCATTATTATTAAGAGGAGTGACAGTATTCTCTCAAGTGAGAAAAGGATAAGACAGAAATTGTTAGTTTTGAAGTAATGTATTTTATAAAAAAGGTTCCTGTCATTTGATTTTTAATGCCAGTTGCTCATGTTTTTATTTTAAGAATATCTTAATTAAAAAAATTTCATCTCTATGCAAACTGTGATGTCTGTTGGTCCAAAAATATGAAAGAAAATATGTAGTATAGTGTGTAGAAAATAGGAGTGTTAATAGATGGTTGTGAGCTGCTCTTGCTGTATTCTTCAATTTTGTTGATTTTCTTTTTGCCAACTAATAAAAATTACCAATTTTGATTAAATTTATGCCACATTTCAAATAAAAAATACAGCTAAAATCAATAATTTTTTAAAAAAAATTCACATTTTATAACTGAATTAATTCCTGTTTGTAAAGGTGATACTATTAGATTTCTAATAGAAAGTTTTGAAATTTTGTATCTATGCTTCTTCTGATAACACATAGTAAATTAATATATTTTCAATGCATGGCATGTGAAATCACTGGAGAATGAATTCAGAAAAAGTAAATTAGTTGAAAAATTCATAATACTTGTGACAATCAATTGAAATGGTTATTTTAAAAAATGCCATCTTCGTTTTCATAAATTTTAAAGAGGGAGTGGGACTTCTTTTGAGTGCCTCTAGGAAACTAATCGTGAGTCTAATTTCCTTTTTTTCTCCTTCGTAGAAGTGAATGAAATTTCTTTTTGTAACAGAACTTTCATTCACATCCAGAAGCACCGAAGTTTTGACATTTTGTCTCCGTGCTTCTTTTAATAGAAATATAGTAAATTAATATTTTTTCAGTGCTTGGTTATTTGTTTATTAATAATTTAATCATCATTTGATCTTGTACATGTGTACATGTGACATCACTTGAGAATCAATTCGGAAAAAAAGAAGTTATTTGAAAAGTTCATAATATTTACAACAGTTAAATGAAATGGTTGTTTTGAAAATGGGCCATCTTCCCATTTAATAACATTCACAGAGGAAAATTCTACAGAATTCTCAAGAGTAGCACTAGATAAATTTAATATATTCCTTTTCTGAAAAGTTTTCTCGGCGAGATTATTCCCAAATTTTTTAATTTAAGAGTCTTTGAGCACCTGCTTTAAATAATATGTGCATATGGGCTATCTTAATCTTAATTGCATCTTCAGTATGCTCAAAATGCAGAAACTGATTTCAGGCTTATATTGCATTGTTAGAAACATGCCTTTTTTAACTTTAAATGCAGTTTTAAATGATTTTTTTAATTACGTGCTTGTAGATTGTGAAAACATTCTAAACAATCATAATTCCCAAAATTCGCAAGAACTAAATGCAAAATATTAAAAAAAGTTTTTATAAAGCAAAAACTAAATTTAAAAACTTACAACTTTTAATAACATGTAATTACGGTTCTTAGACAGACCTTGCCAGTTAAAGTTCATCAGCAACATTTCTGCTGAAAAAAAATGCAAGCACCCTAAGTTTACACACTATAGCCGAAAAACTAAGAAATTCCTTTCTCAATGCTTAAAGAATTCGGAAATTACAAAACTCTAATTAAAGCAAATTCTCCTTCCTGCAGCCTTTTTCTTTTTGTTGTTGAAGAACGGTTGATATACGGAGCCGTTATTTCCGAGATTAAAATATATCTATATATATAACCCCTGGAAAAAGATATAACGTTTTCATTCCCCTCCTCAAACCTCATTTTTTTTATCTTGTTTTAGTTCCTTTAATTCCATTTTGAACAATAAAGGGGTTTCGTCCCCGCGTTATAATGGTTTTCTTCCCTGAAAAGTGAATTTAATTTTTAGAAGTATCTTGTCCGAGTGGGAAACTATCTTCTTTCTACACAGAAATGAAACCATGGAGAAAGGAAATAGACTCGATATGAAAAGTGTACAGAATTGTGAATTAAAAATGTGAAACTTCCGTTAATGTGCTCATCTCTCTTAGAGAAAAAAAATGAAGACAAAACATTTCTTTGATAAGAAAAGACTTATTTTCCTTTCCTTTTCTTTTATTTGAAGTTTTTTCCCAGACATACTATTATTTCTTTTCGGATTTTATTTCGATACAGAATTCATGTCCAGTCTATTAACATGTTTTAACAAAAAGATAACCAGTTTAATATGCTGCAAAAAGAAATGGAAGTTGAAGTTCATGTTTTTAGTGGGATAATATGACGTTTGTTTCAATTTTAATTTGTATCTTACATTTTTATGAAAATTAATATTATTTACAATTTGAATGTTAATTTTTTCATATGTTTTTTATTTTAAGTTTACACCCAGACAATCTATTATTTCTTTTAGGATTAGTTTTAAAACTGAATTCATGTCCAGTCTATTCAAATGTTTTAATAAAAAGATAACCAGTTTAATTTCTTACAGAAAGAAACAGAAATTAAAATTATATATCTATAGTACAATAATATAGTGTCTGTTGCAAATTCAATTTCTATTTTACTTTTTTTTTGAAAATTATTATTATTTACATTTTGTATTTTAATTTTTTTCATATGCCTTTTATTTTAAGTTTTTTTTTCAGATAGACTATTATTTCTTTTAGGATTTTATTTCGATAAGAAATTCATTTCAGTCTATTCAATTGTTTTAATAAAAAGATAAGCATGCTGCACAAATAAGTAGTTGAGGTTTATACATTTAATGCAATAATATGATGTTTGTCAAAATTTTAATTTGTATTTTTCATATTTATGAAAATTATTATTATTTATATTTTGTATTTTAATTTTTATAAGTACTTTTTTGCATTTTGTTATAAATAGACGAGATAAAATATCGAAATAATTTCAAATTGTTCTAAAAATACTGAAGATAAATACTTGTAGAATGATTCCTAATATGAGGATACTTACTTAAATTGGAGGATAAATGCTGCCATTTGATATCCCAAATCTCAGCATTACAATGCGTTTTGCATCAACAGCAGCTTTAAAACCTTATTTGACGGTTAATAACATAAATAAAATCTTCGATTTATGTAATCATTTTTATAAAAAAATATTATTATAAGCATATTATTTTTTAACCTTTTCTATGTTCTTTTTTGGCATTTTGTTATAAAGAAAAGAGATAAAATACCTATAGAATTTCAAATCTGTCTAAAGATATCGAGGATAAATACATGTTGAGTAATTTTTAATACTAGTATGTATACTTTAAAAAGAGGATAAATGCTGCTATTTGATGCATCAATACTTACCTTAAAAACTTTAATGGTAGCCTTAAAAACGTTTTGCATCAAAGGTAGCCCTAAAAGCTTTATTTGATGGTTGTCAGTATATATATATATATATATATATATATATATATATTTAAAAAAACATTATTTATATTTT
Source organism: Argiope trifasciata (assembly GCA_026543055.1). NCBI lineage: Eukaryota > Metazoa > Arthropoda > Arachnida > Araneae > Araneidae > Argiope > Argiope trifasciata. Next base: position 7,494,102 of record JAPMOQ010033694.1, read on the forward strand.
AATTTTTATATATACTTTTTTGACATTTTGTTATAAAGTATCGGGAAAAACCCTGAAGTAATTTATTATTCTTCTAAATATAGTGATGAATACTTGTAGAATGTTGTTGTTGTTTACAATGGCACTTGTCCTTGACAAGCCCGCTGATAGCTATCAACGCTTTTTTGAGCCTAAATAAGCGTCTCTTGTTTTTCAGGAGCGCTAACGAGGGCCAAGAGTACGAATTAGCTACTTCATACTTCTTATTCACTGTAACAACCCATTTATGCAACTGGACACATCCACACTACCCACAGATAGAACACAGAATAACAACGATGCCCGAACCGAGACTCGAAACCGGTCTTCCAGAACACGAGGAAGACAAACTACATCTAAGTCAGGACGCCGACAGCTTTGCAGAATAATTCATAATATGAGGATACATACTTTAATACCAGGATAAATGTTGCTATTTGATATACCAAATAGAAGTATTGCAATTTTTGGCATTCATGGCAGTTTTAAAAGCTTTATTTGGTGTTTGTTAATATAAATATATTCGTTGTGGCTATTTATGTATATTCAGTAGCTCCTCTTAAGAAATGTGGATGTATTCAACCAAACTTTCCATACTTTTTATTTAATTTGGTAGAAAGATTATTGTCAAACTTTCAAATGGTAAAGGTAAATTAAATGTTTAATTAGTTAGAAATAATTCGGATTTTTGTCTTTTTCCATAGTAAATTAATTACAAATTAACGTACAAGAAATATCTTCATATTAGCCTAAAATAAAAAAAAAACCTCCTCAATTACAAAAATTATTCTGTGAGTTAGGATTAATTTTTAAAAATAATCAAAATTAACAGAAATAATAATAACTGAAGCGTTTTAATAAAAATTAAATTGTTGCAAAATATTTCGATACCAGGAAATTACGAATATGGAAAATTGTATTTATAAATATACACTTTCCACCTCAATTCAATAATTTTTTCAAAATTAATTTTATCCACAATTTATGACAGTAATTTTAATTATTGAAGAATAGGAAGAAACGAAGATTTGTTGAAAGAGCGCATTTGCAGAATTTTGAAAGAACATTTTTAAAAAGCATACGATTAATAATAAATGTCAAGAACTGCTATTATATTTATTTTCATCTTTTATTACAAAAATTGCTTAGTTTATTAATTGTTTCGAAACATTTAATCAAGTATTTATGAATAGAATTTTAACTAATCATCTAAGAATATAATTAAATTACGGAAAAATTGGAATACTTTTTAAAAATCGCCTTGTTAAATGGATTTTCAAATTTTAACTAGAAAATTTATTTGGTGATAAAATGAAGATTTTTGAAAGATTGTTTAATATTTTATTAAAAAGAAGTGCTTATATTAAAAATAAAAGACATGCAATTGCCGAGCAAAGGCGAATATATAAGTTAGCTGGAAAAGTAAATTTCTTATTAAAACTTTCTTAATTTTATGTAATATAAGAGGAAGGCACTAATCTATTTCTATAGAATTTTTTTCATACCGAAATCTTAATCTGTCAGTTCAAATGTTTTAATTAAAGGATGTAAACATTAATTACATTAAAAAACGATGATTGCTTTTTAGCTAACGTTTTTAGTTTAGCAATAAACAATATAGCGTCTGTACAAATTTTAATTTGCAGGCCATAGAAAGACTTCTTTTATCAATAATAAATATTTAGGATAGAAGTAATTTATTTTGATTTTTTGTACGCTTTTATTTAATGCAATTTATTTCCTGTTCCCTTCCTGATGTGCTAGAATTTTCAAAAATTATATGCTTATATTTTCACGATGACAATATATTATATTATTTTAACATTTGCAAAGCTTATTCCTCTGTTGCTTAATTAATTTAGTTGAAATTTTAATTACTTACGAATTTTGTCAACTTTTACTAAAAACTGTTTACAAGATTTCGCAACATTTATAATAATGGGTTATGAATTATTATAAATTAAGACTAATACGAAACACTTATCAAATTAAAAATAAATAATTAGCTAATCTAAGTGTTTTTAAAACATTTATTAAATTTATAGTCCTGTGCTTGTTTTATTCCAAAAAAAGTGAATAAAATTCTTTTAGAATCCAAATGTTTATTAAGTGAATAAAAGTTTGTATTCATATACATAAATTAATAGGAAAAAATTATTTAATTTGTGGCAGTAGGGGCGAGATAATGATTTAATAATTTCTGTAAAAGATACATTTTATATATTACAGTTTTTTTCTGTTTTTATTTAATTCATATACATATTTTATAAATATGCTATTTAAATATTTTTATAAGAGGTTCAATACATTATTTTGTTGCATCATGGAATGGAAGTTAAAATTGATAATTAAAATCAATAATTTATCACCAGTTCAATGTTCTGAATTTTGCTAGAAATTTGTGTATGCTGCATGAAAAGTTTTTCACGGATTTTTAATTCTTTTAAACAAATGGTTTTATTGAATGATTCTTGTTTTGTAAGAAATTGTAACTCAGGCATAATGGTGGATTTATATACGTATATGATTTGTACACAACCTCTCTAAGATGAAAGTGTTTGTGCAAGACGCAAAATTATTTCCATCTTATTTCCTACTATTGCTCGACTTGTCGTGAGATGTTAAGCGTCAATAACTAGGATAGTTATTACATTACTTTCATTAACCGTCGATAACCAGAATAGCTACCAAGGTTTTACATGTTATAACTTTAGAGTAAATACAATATTATAGCAATTGTTTAATTCAACAAGCTTTCTGAATCGACATTTTGGCTAAATAATAATAAAAAACAGTATATGGAGCTTTACTGGTGAGTTTTGCGAGGTTTATCACAAACCACAAATTTCCTTTTACATGCAAGAATTTTAATTTTTGATATTAGAAACATTAAGTTTAATTTGATTTTGTAGAAAAAATATTACATGAGAAGCTTTTTTTAAAAATCTGAATTACAAGAAAAACTGTTTTATAAGAAGCGTTGTTTCTATTTGGATTATTAAATCAAATAATCTCCTTCAAAGCTACAGAAAGGTGTTGTATTATGAAGGCAGAGTTAAATAAGGAGGACAAAAAATTTGAATTGCCTTTTCAATCTCCAAATTAATAGCCTGGCCACATCAGATGGAGGAGATGAGATTCTTTCAACAGACTGCCTCTTCAAAACTTTTGAGTTTGAATTTTTTTTTACAAAGGAACTACCCCTTTGTAGGGGTAGTTTCTTTGAAACTGCAAAGGAACTACCCCTATCCGGCCGTAGCATCTAGTGTTATCTGAATGATTAGGTTGCCACGAAAATAAATCCTCAAAATGACCCCATTATGTGCAATTCATACTTGTACCATCTAAGAAGGTGTACGACCTGTCAACGGCAGGGGGACAACTAAATCCCAAGCCATTATTAAAATCACCGGGGAAACGAGAACTTGTTGACTAATGAGACAATTTCTCATCCTCTTCCCTCAGTAGGCAGTTCTCAGCTATGTAACAACATCTATCAATCAATGTCTTGCTTTGCTGATTAGAATTACTTATGTTGTTGGTTCATACTTGCTTTCTGAATACGAATTAATTTGAACCAATTCGTTTTCTGAAATGATTCAAATCGTACCTGGCCCAGTAAATATATCAAAATCCGTGAGACATGGCAACTGCCTTAAGTGGAGATATAATATCTTTCTTCTGTCAAATTGAATTTAGTTCTCTGAAGTAGCATCGGAGAAAGAAGTCTGTCATTAGGAAAAGTTGAACTTTCAGGGAAAACTTGTCCACATTTTCATTTCGCTCTAAAGAAAACTCCTTAAAATTTACAGCAACCAGCCGTATATAAGGAAGAACAAATAGCTGATAGAAACCAGAATCATCTTCCGATTTACGTTTTTCAGCCATGGTTTAATCTGCTCAATCCCTAATGGGAAATTTGAATTATAGTTGCCCTTTATTTTATCTTCTTTTTGTTTTGTCGAATTTTTTTGAACAGCAGAGGCTCTTGATTAAGAGGCTCTTAAATGTCTAATACTACAACTCTTGTAGTATTAGACATTAATATTCTTATATAATGCCAAAGAAATGCCGAAAAAGTAAGTTCAAAGTAAATCAATTTTTCATCTATTTCCATTCATTGCGCGATGCTTATTTTATTCCGAAAAAAGTGAATAAAATTCCATTTGAATTCGTAAGAACTGTCTTCAGATTCTTAACTAAAAGGAAAACATGATTTAATTTGGTGTACTAGGGGCAAGATAATGATTTGACATGCGCTATACCAAAAAAGCAAGTCCAGAGTAAATTAAATTTTCTATTCTATTCTCATTTCTTTTGATTTTACTATTTTAGATCTTTGTAGTTTCTTAAACGACAAGATACTTAAATCTATTTTCAAATTAAAAATAAATTAAAAAGGATTTATTTTTTTGCTAAATTTTTCTGATATTAGTTTTAAAATGGTATTATCCCTTTACAGTATTGTTTATGTAGGTTACATTATTGTTTTGGAAATTAATTTCGACAAGTATCATATCTGTCAAAGGAAAAAATAAAATAATGGATTCTGGTTAATAAAATCTGGTAAAATACACGCGACAGTCGAATATTTTAATTCATAGGAAATTTTTTTGAAAGAAAAAGGATGTGATGTAAGAAAACGTGTAGTTAAATGTTAGATAATGTGCGTTATGAAGTTTACTTTTTAATTATGAAGTCCTATAAATTGATTAGTTATGAAGCCCTATAAATTGACATCTTTAATGTATTTATCTATGTGAATTATAATTATTGCATTGCAAGTTTGCATAAAGATTTTTCTTATTACTTCTGGAATTTTCAGCATTACAGAGAATCCTAGTTATTTTACTTTAAACAAAGGTATAGCTATTTCTCATAACTTCTAAAATACTCAGCATTATAGCGAATCATAATAATATTACTACAGGTAAAAAGAATGCTGCTGAGGATTTTTTTACAGAAGTTCTCAGAATTGTGGTTCATTCTCAAAATAGTGGCGAATCATAATTATTTCGCAACAAGCAAAGGAAAGACTTGCACAGTATAAGTAAAATTCTTAAATTTTTAATTAATTCTAATTACTTCACAGCGATCAACGTAAAAAGGATATTATTTATTATTTCTAAAAACTTAAAATAGTTATGAACTCTACTTATTTCATTAAAAATGATTCGTATTATTACAGTAAAAGCAAAGAAAAGACTTTGCTGATTCCTTCTGAAATTCTCAATATAGAGGCTTAACTGAAAATTTTACTTGGTTTTGGCTAATGCTTTAAAATATTCTTAGAAAAAAAAAAGACTTTTTAAAATTATATTTTTACTGGCGCATTTAAAGGTAGATTTTACTTTTTAAAAAAATCTAGAGGTAAAACTAAACTATGAAAACCAAAGAGCCGATAGAAAATTGTAGTCGATAAAATTAAATAAATAGTAATTTCAGAAAGAAAACTGGAGTTGAAAGTAAATTTGAATTTTTCATTAATTTTAATTTTGTTTTGAATTGCCATTTTTCTAGGTCATATGTAAAAAAATTAGTACTTTACAAAAACTTTATTTCATCAGTATTATTTGCTGCATATTATTAATTAACATATGTATTTCGTAACTCGTAATTATAAATTTTCTAGAATCTCTTGATATATCTTTCTAAAATTAACTACTAGATAATTAAACTCTAAAAGTTTTAAAATGGCATATTATAATCGACGATATAATGTGCGATAATCTTTAAAACTCAACTAAATTAGGAAACGAGTGAAAGCTATTACGACTTCAACTTTTGAAAATAATAGTCAAACGAATTAAAAAAAAATATGTTTAGAACTTGAAAAGATTGATCAGAAATTACGAATAATATTTGATTACAAAATATCAGCAATTTTTAGCTACTGAATTAATCCAGCTATTTACTGTCGGAGGAAAACATAACACAGAGCATCCGTTGTGGTAAAACTATATGAATACAACTTGAGATTATGTCTTTGTTGGAAAAAGCCATATAATATGATTAGTTCTGTGCATAGCAAACAAAAACATTTCCGATACATGTATTCCACATATAGTGAAATGAAAACCAATATATGGGAAAGCATAGTGATATAGATTGTGTTTGTTTGCTTTCAGGGCAATATGTATTAGTAATTGTATATATGAAATGTATTTATATTTATTCTGCCCAAGTTCCAAGCCCAAGTATATATACTTGTAAAAATTCTATTTTTTTGCTTATAATTACATTTTTATGTGTTACATTTTGTTATTTTTTAATTTAATCAATACAAAGCGATTGATATTTGGATTTGGCAAATTTAAATTTTGTAATATGTTGAAAGATTCAGTATAAATTACATGGAATATATGCTTAGAAAACAATGGTATTATTTGCCTTCTTATCCCTAACTGAAATTGAGCTTACAAAAAATTGGTAACCGAAAAAATTTCATTGTAATATAGTCATGAACATTCATGAAAATTTTGTTACCTTTTATGAAACCCCAGAAACATTATTTTAGCATTGTTATAAAGCATTGTGAAAATTATTATTTTTATACAAAATGTCAAATAAAGTATTTTACCATTATTCTGGATTTTTTTTCAGCACTTACCTAAACTCAATTTTCAGAAAAGTTCATCAATAGAGCTTAGCATATGAATTAATTGCTCTAAAAAAGCAATTCAAGATTATTTTTTTTTCTGTGTTAGTCTTACGTTTTTCCGAGAAGACCCAAAACCTCTATTCGTACCTACCCTAAATTTTTTCTTTAGATTTATTTTATATGCTTATAAGATTAAAATTTAAAATGATGTTGACACATTCCCCCATTATAGTATTAGTTGCAGAAATATTTTAGATTTAAAAAAAAAATATTAGTCTAAAATATTTCTGTAATAGCCTAAATACTCAGATACACTCACTGTAAAGTTTTCTTTTTAGAATTCAATTTTTTTAATGAAATAAATAACTTAAAGGATCATCTTTTGAATTTTTCTGCTTTCTTTAGTTAAAAATATTTCTAGGATAAGAATCATCTAATATATACACACCAATCCAGTCTATACTGTAGGGTGCAAGGGTTGAAAACATGAAAAATTTTCCAATCGGGAATAACGGTGAAAACCTGTGGAGTCAAGAAAGTATACAAGCGTCAATTACTAAGAATTAGGATTTAATGGCTGAAAATTCAGATAGCCGATTTATGTTAAA
>JAPMOQ010033694.1:7501338-7520835 GCA_026543055.1 Argiope trifasciata
AATTAGGATTTAATGGCTGAAAATTCAGATAGCCGATTTATGTTAAAAAAATTGTAAGCAAGAAACGTTATATACCTACAACAAAAATGAACTTTAAACAGATTCTAATCGAAAAATTGTGAGTATTCAAAATTCTTTAATATTCAAACCATAAAAACAACAAAATATGTACCTAACAGAAAATAAAAAAAAAATTAAAATAACAACATTCAAAACATTAAAATTGCAAACTACCCTAAAATCAAGAGCACCTACACTAATTGAGATACTAATATTGACTTCAATGCGTTATTTTTAATCTATAACGTAGTTATTTCCTTAGTTTTTTTAAATAAAGATTTTTCCTTATTAATAAACACCTTGCCTAACAAATTTACTTTACTAAAGGCAATTTTTGTTTCAAACATCTACGACTATCACTTTTGAAGAATTTTACATGGTAGAAGGATGACACGCAGTAAGCAAGAAAAGTGCTTATTATGATCCAAATGCAAATGTATATAAAAATATTTTTGTATAAGTTTTTAAATTCCCCGAAATTAGCAAACGAAGATAAAACATTTCTATGTAACACGTAATAAAAATTTAAATATCTTTTCATCTATCTTTCATCTCATCTCTATTCTTATGAAATTAGTAAAGTAGTGCATGAGCAAAAGCAAGGAGGGTTTCGTTTTGAAAACCGATAGTAAAAGGGATTGATGCGCATCTAAACCAAAGGGATCAAAAAGTTTCCAATTAGTTTGATGCTGAAATTTGGTTGCACATTCAAGAGTTTTTCTTATCATCCTACAATACTTCAAAATTACAAGATCCATTTACAAATAATCTGAATGTAATTTCATAACTCAATTTTAATTAAACTTAACTAATTCCATGATGTTCACCTTCATGGGTAGAGGGATGTTAGAAAAAGAATAAACTGTTTGTTGCTTGAAGGGTGACATATAAATGAAGTAAGCCTGTTTGGACAGCTTTTGATGGATAAACAGTTCACATTTGTTTTAATTTAACCATGCAATATGGTAACATTTTAATAAAGTATATACACTCTTTCGTATGAAACTTGTTTAAAACAACCACATTCTAATTAAAGTATATCTTCTTAGAGTCAACAAAATTTAACTTACATTAATTTCTATTCAGAATTATAAATTCAGGAATAGAATTCTGGAAAGGTGTTTTTATTTAGTTGATTATTAAATAAATTAATCCAAAATAATTAATAGAGAGCTTATTAAGGTTTTAGGAAGTTTTCAGAGTACTTATTGGCGTATTTTAGTTTTTTTTATTTGATTTCAATTGGGTGTGATCAGTGCAGTAAAAGATTCAATAGTTGGAAATCTAAGATATTTAAAAATGCAGATGGTCGTAAATAATTCAAGGAATGTAAAACACACATCACTGGCTAAATAATTTTCTAGTTTACTCTATCGTAGAGTAAACATACTAGTAACATCAGTTCTGATTTCATAGAATTAGGAATTCATAATGAAACTCATGCTAATTTCGAGAATTGAATGTTACATAACAGAGATGCAGGCATTTAGCTTATCAAAGCCATTGTGTATCCTCGACAACATATTGATTATTTCCACAATAGCATCCATGATAATATACTAATGTGTTATCAATAATAGGATTTATTATTCTGTACGTATCAGATAGACTACAGATCTAATTATAAAGAATATGACTAAAAAGAGTTCACGAAAACGATAGATTTTTATAATTTAATTTATTAATTTTAGAATAATTAATTTATATTTAAAATACATTTAAGAGTAATTTTAAAACAGTTTCTCGTACGACATTCTGATAGCATTTTCATTTTACAAAAATTCTTTCGTATAAAACTGTAAAAAAAAAAATCGTAATAAGAATGCATTTTTTTCAGCCAATGGAGCTTTACTTCTAGTCCTTTTGCTTAGTTATATAAATGATTGAATTACTTTTTAAATAGAGAGTATTAGTTTTAGTTATTAAATGAATTAATCCAAAACTTTTAGCAGAACTAAAAAGGTAGAGTATTACTTATTTGATTTGCAATCAATAAATAAGAGATACAGCAGGTGAAAGACTAAAATTCTTAAAGATATCAAATGGTTGTACATCATTCAATGGATGAAAAACATGCCATCTATAGTTAAATGCTTTGTCTTCATTTTGTAGAATCAAAGCTATTGTGCACACTCGACAATGTATTGATTATAGCTACAATAGTTTGCTTGATAACATACTATAAATTATCAATAAATGGATTTACCATATGAGATATATGAGATATGAGATCTGAACATATGAGATAGACTACATATCTTATTATACAGAATAAAATGAAAAATAAGTGCACAAAAACAATAGAATCTTTTTAAAAACTTGGATTAACTTTGAAAAAATTTATTTAAATTCTGAATATATTTAATAGCAATTTTGAAAAAAGTCTCAAATCTGATATTCTGACAACCTTTTAATATAGCGCATAAATTCTTTTGTATATAACTTACTAAAAAGCAGTCAAATAATAAAAGGAGTGCAAATTTTTGTGGTCAATAATGCTTTGAGTGAGTGAATGGGTTTATTGGCGCAAAAACCATTTTTGATCATACTGCTCCAAATGTATGGCGTACTTGAAATAAAGGGTGCAATATATAAACGTGGTAATTTAAAATTCGATATATAATCAAATACAAGATTGATTGTATCACAAAACAATGAAAATTTTAAAAATGTTTAGGAATATAAAAGGCGTAGTACAAATATTAAAAAGCATCATCATAAAAGTCAACAAGAGACAGGAAAAGTTCACTCGACAAATGTCAATGTGTCAACTAAATTCTGAACAAAATATAATTTTTTTTGCCTTCTTCGTCTTTTCATAAACTTCGATTTAAAAGCAGTATAAAATTTTGAATTAGCAACTGTTTTGCCAGTAGACGGCTGCCGTCGATGGCGATCATCTATAAAATCTTCGTCTATAGATTCTCCAGGATCGTAATCAATACTATCCTCAGATTCTGCTGTATCTTGAATATCAGGAAGCAAATTATCTGTTAACATCGATTCTGACAATGAGTTATACGAAGCTATTGATTGCATTGTTTCTTGTACATTAGTTTCATTCTTGGCTCTAAGATGTGCATAAAAATCTACATTCTTGGGATTTGCTAAATTTCCATTAGAATGAATACTGGTATCTTGTTGGGCTTTTTTCTTTTTCGGAGGTCGTGTTACATTGCATATTTTATCATCAGTTAGTGTTGAAACAAATTTTTTAAGGGATACACAAGTAGTATTTGAATCTATCTGTGTAAATTTTTCTATGGTGTCAATAGATTTTTTTTGTTGAACTATTTTTGAAAAGGATGGAACAGCTGCTGACAAACACAATTTACATGCTTTGGCGTAGGGTATGTTTTTCATTACTTTCACTTTCTGAATTTCTTTTTCTAGTTTCCCAGTCGGGCAGATTTTTGAGCTGGATTCATGAGGCTATGCACAATTCACACACTTAGGCTCTAGTTGACAATAAGTAATAGAATGACCAACTGACGCACATCTAGCGTAGACCATATTTCCTCGACAAGCAGTCCTCAAATGTCCAAACCGTTGCATTTGTAGCATCTAATTGGATTTGGTATGAAAGGGCAGACACGACAATTCAAGTATCCAGCCTTAATTGACTTCGGTCATTGAGTTTTGTTGAAAGTTAAAATTACATAAATAGTTGGCTGAAAATCAGTACCTCTTCTTATGCGGCGAACATGAATTACGCCTTGACCAGAGAAACCGTCAAGGATATCAGAATCTGATGTATTTAACAAGTCAGGTTTAGATAATACTCCTCGAACAGAGTTCAAACTTTTTTGAGGAGTAACAGAGATAGGAATGTCAAGCAAGGTTTTTGCTATGCGAAATGATTTTGTTTGAAATGGTGACAAAGTTTCTATAAGGAAATCTCCAGATTTTAACTTTTGGACATATTTTGGTTCTCCTCCAATACCAGTAATTCCTTTATGTATAGCAAAAGGAGAAAACGAGAACAAATTTCTAGATTTATCAGTTGGACTCAAAATTAAATATATTACAAATTTACTTAAGCAGTCTATATTACGACTCTCTGATTCCATGACTTCCACACCAGAAATTTTTTCAAAAGATCCCATGCAAAGAAACAAGTGTCATCTAGACCCCAACGGCACTGCCTACCATGGAGTCCAACAAAGGAAGCCAATAATGCTTTGTTTGTAGTATTTTTACGTAATATGAAAGATAGAATTAAGTATAAGTTTTCTATAAGGAGTATTATTTTCAGTTATTAAAAAAAATTTCTAGTAGAAGAAAAGTGGTTGAATACTAGATTTGATATTGTTTGCTAGAATACTGGTTTTGATTTGATTTGATTTGATCAATGCAGTAAGAAATAAAAGACGTGAAACAGTGAAATTCTTAAAAATATCAGATGGCGATGGTCAGATTGAATAAACTGAACAGTAACATTAGTTATGTATTGACTTTAGAAACTCATGTAAATATTTATACATAATTATATTTAATTATTGAGTTTAGTTTAGTTTAGTTATATTAACGTCCCGTTTTTAAAGCAACACGAGGGCTATAATTATTGAGTGAAATAAACCAAAATTTGGAGTAGAAGTAAAATTGTAAAATATTACTCATTTGATTTTGGTGGGATCAGTGCTGTAGGAGATACAATAGGTGAAAGGCTAAAGTTCTTTAAAATATCAGATGGCAATAAATCATCCAACTAATGAAAAATATGCCACCTACTGGTGAACTTTCTTGGGTACCCTATTACAGAATAAATGTAATAATAATCTTGATTTTGCATTAGTATTAGAAATTCCCATTAATTTTTATATGGAGATTATTATTGCTAATTTTTAAAAAATAATTCAGAATTTTTAGTTGAAATAAAATGGTATAGTACTACTAATTTAATTTTATTTGCTTTCGAGGAACGCTTTAGGAGATAAAGTAACTAAAAAACTAAATTCTTAAAAATAACAGATGGCTATAAATTATTCAATGAAGGAAAATCATGCCATCTACTACTGTACTTTCTTACTACATTGTTGTAAAATAAAATGAATAGTAATCTTGATTCTGCATAAATTTTTATACAGAGAGTATTATTGTTAATTATTCAATGAAATAATTCAAAATTTCTTGTAGAAATAAAATACTATAGTACTACTCATTTCATTTGATTTGGGTGCGAGGAATGCTGTAAGAGATACAATAGGGGAAAGACTAAAATTCTTAAAAATATCAGTTGGCCATAAATCATTCAATGAATGAAAAACATGCCATCTACTAGTGAACTTTCTTGGGTAGACTGTTATAGAATAAATTGAATAGTAATCTTGGTTCTGCTTTAACATTAGAAATTCACAATGTAAACCCATGTAAGATTCACTGTTAGAAGCACCATAGAAAAACGAATCTGTCAGGCAAATAGAAAATCTCGCTTGCGGTTTGATAAAGATTGTCTAAGGAAAATTGGAAAAATCTTATTTTGAGACGAGAGCAAATTCAATATTTTTGAATCCAATAGACTGAAGTTTTTCTGGCTCAAATCCAGTGCTGCGATAGAAAGTGGAAGTATTTTGAAAATAGTATTCACGAAAAGCCCCAGTATTTCGAGAATTGAATGTTGCATAATAGGAATAGAGGCATTCAGCTTATCAAAGCTATTACGTAGCCTATTCAACATATAGACTATTCCCACAACAGCAAACATAACAATAGAGTAATGAATTATCAATAACATGAATTGCCTTTCGGTATGTACCATATTTCAGATACAATTATAATGGATGGAGTTCAAATGATTCCGAAGATGGAATGTTATATTTTTATATGTTGTTATGAGGTAATTTATATAACACCTATGGAAATAGTTAAAATTTTAAATTATTATTCATAACAAATGCTTCCTGCATAATAAATATTTCATAAAAGGTGTAAAAGTTTATTAAAATATGCAACATATTTTCGAATTTTAAAAGCTGCTTTTGAGTGATATTTATACAGATTGCGATGCTATATAGTTATGAGAGGGAAAGTTAATAATTTATTTGAATTCTGGATGTATATGATTGCGAAACTTCCTGAAATTCAAACAGTTATTCTTTTAGAACAAAGGATAATGATAGTTTGTTAGGATATGAATTAATTAAAAAATGAAATTTTAACTATGTTTTGGATTTTATATTAATTTGAGAGAAATATTTCCTCATTATGATATAACAAGTATGGTTATGGTAGTCAAGTTTATTAACTTATGAAAGTTAATGATTTTTTCACATTAAACAAATGAATGTTTATTTGAAATAATTGCTTCTTTCAGCATTATAGTTATGCAAACAATTTGATTATTGAATATCTGATTTTTAAAAATGTTCTATAAATTGAAATATCTTGAAAAAAATATTGAAATTTGTTCATAAATTTGAATATCTTTGGGAAAAATTATCTTAAGATATTTTAGTAAATTGAATATGATATTTTGTCTCATAGGTACATTAGCTATGCAGAAATAATTGATGCAAAAAATGAAATTATAATTTCAAAATCATAAGAACTTACTAATTTCTTATATAACTAAATAGTTTAAAATTGTTATTATTTATATATTGTTTGCTGCATTGCTGGAGTTTAGAATCGGGGAAAAAGGTTTAATGTATTTTTGCAATTGCTCTAATAAACCATGTCTCGTAATTTACAGAATATAATATATAATTTATTATATTTCATAAAGGCATTTACTTCTCGTTTCTATCTGATTACATTTTATAATAAGTTATTTTCAAGGATTTCTTCTGCAATTTTAAACTCAGTTGTTTTTTAATAGATTGTTACATTATGTTCAATCATAAAAACGCCACCTTTGTAAATCGAGAACATAATATCACATTTTCGTAAAACTGATTTTTATGGAAACGACCCAAATGAACAGGTTATTTAGATTGGAAAATAATTAACTGAGCTATTTAACATAATTAATCTTAGTATCTCCCTACTGAGACTTTTTTAATAAATAGATGTAGTATATGTTTTTTTATACGTAAATCAAATTTTCTTTAAAATTTGTAATGAATTGTGAGATATATTAGGTTGTCCGGAAAGTAATTTCGTTTTTTCCCGACAGAGGATTTAATTGTATTTTTCGCACCCAATTTCATACTTAAACCGCAAAATAATTTTACGTTTTAAGAGCTGATATAGCAAGGCTTGAGTGTGAAAAAGTGTAGCTGATTCTTCGCAGTAGTTTTTGGATGGTGCCCTTTTAAATACGGAGAGCAATAAACAGCATTTTCGTCATTTTTTTCTTTTTTGCTATATAAAAGGTAAAAATGCTGTCAAGCCAGAAATAAATTAGCCAATATGTGTGGAGAAGATGTGTTAACAGTACATCAGTACCAGAACTGATTTGCAAAATTTTTCCTTCAAATGAGGAGGCCAAAAACCACCTCGATCAGTTTTTTTTACAGCAAAGACCAAAACTTTTATGAGCTTGTAATCATGTTACTACCAAAAATATGGCAAAAGGTATTAGACCAGAATGGCAATTTTATAATTTAATAAATAATTTATTCATTAAACGAAAATTTCTTTTCATTTTGACAAAAAACAAAAAACAAAAAACGAAATGACTTTCCGAACAACCCAATAATTTAATTTGTTCGTTTATAACTCCACTTGAAAAGAGCTAACCTACTAAGGACCATATATAAAGTAAATATCAAATTGGTAAAGGCAAAACACACACTCACCTCTTCCTTTTATTTCATTGAGATTACAGAAGATTTTTCAAACGATTGAGGCTGATTTTTAGCATTAACATTACTTTTCAAATTCCCACTAACATATACTTTTTTCATTGAAAATTTAAATATTTCATTACTTTTCAAAATACTTTCAAACTTCTGAGGTTTATCCCGGTCTAGACAGTTCAAGAACACCAGGAAATATTTATTGTAAATGAATTGAATTGGTGGCAATGCTTTTAAGTGAAATCTTTCTTCATTCGTAAGAAATTAATTCGCTTAATGGCATTTTAAACCAATCAATTAATCCCCCTTTATCTAAAGGTGGAGAATTTGTTTTCATAGGGAAGTAATTGTTAACCAGACAGGAAATTCATTTGACTGAGAAATGCTTTTTGTTTATAAAAAAGATATTATACGCTTTGGTTTAAATGAATTTCTGCAATAAATTATTTAGATAGATAGAACAAGCAAAACTAGGGCTTTGAATTTCTAAAATATAAGATAATTACTAGAAAGAAATTCAACAGATGCCATCTGGTTGAAATAAGTGTATAAGGTTCATATTTCTGAAACAAACAATCTCTTAGTTTTTTTTCCTCTTTATATTTCTAAAATTAATTTTTTTTTGATAATTTTTTTAAATCTTTTTTTACTTTCTCTTGAAGAATACAAGGCAAAACATTGCAATCATCGAATAATTTGAGCAATGTCTTTGCTGAAGCTTCATAATTTCAACTTCTCGGGAGTAAAAATTTTTTAGAACTATGACCATCTGTACAAAAAATTAGAAATACAAAAATGGTGCGAGCAAGATTGCTGAAATTTCGTGCATGTTCTTGACACCGAAACTGTAATATTTTTTCAGGGTTTGGGGTCTTGCAGAGGAGTCACTATGTCTGTTTATCTGACAACTGGCATACGAACATGGCAGCTGAAAAAAAGACTAGGTGGATGAAATTTGGCATAAAGTCTTTACATAAGTTTAAAGATCTGTATCAAATTTTGAATCAGCTCTATCAAACGATTGACAAACGAGATTTCTCAGAAATTTAACCTGCTAGATATATGAAATATATCATGCAGCTTTTGCACTAAGACTGTAATCACAAGTCGGATTTTCAATTCAATCAGTTAATGCTCAATACAAGAGTTTTTATTAAAACACGTTCACCCAAATATCCTTATTGTCTTTCAGAATTTTTTCTAATAGAATTAATATGTAATAGAAACACCGCACACACACAAAACGCGCGTGCACGCACGCACACAAATGCGATCACATCATGAACCAGCTCGAATAATCTCCCCGAATCATTATCACATACTGTTTAATCAAGCTCTTAATCTCCTCGCAGCTAGCATGGAGTTATAGAAAATGGGTAAGGCCTAAATGCCTTGCAAGTTATTAGCAAACAATTTTTAGGCAATATAGAAGTTTTGTGTCAATCTATCATTTTTACTGAATCTGCTGTCCGTATATATTATTTCTAAAGCTTGTTTGATGACCGAACGAAACCAAAATTTGACACAGAAAATTGACAAAATTTCTGTGTTATTGCATTTACATGCATGAAAAGTACAAGTACAAAGAAAATAATAGATTTTGTCCAAAATTTGTGAAGATTTTATATTTTAAAAGTTAAACCTGCTTGCCAAATTTTATGCACGTAACTCTGTATTTTGGAGTTATTGAGCTCACTTAAATTGAGCCGCCAGGCAAACATCTTTTCTGTGAATGGATTTCCTTCAAAATTTGATGCAAATATACTAATTCGGTTGTGAGTTAAAATTTTCATGTCAAGGTCAAATTGTTTTTGAGTTAACATGTTCACAAAAAGTCATAAAGACAGACATAGTACTAAAAATATGTTTAGAAGATTTGAGATATGAAGAAGAGTTTGTGTCTGAACTTTGTGGAATTGGAGCTTTATAATCATATCAATTACAGGTGCTAAAAATCATATAAAGACGCATGAAAATACAATTAGGAGGATTGCATCAAGTGTAAACTAAGAATATATAATCGGATTTAAAAAATTCTTTTGCATTAAGGCTATAGATATTTCCTTTTTGTAATTTCATTTTATATATCTCTGTGCAAATAATATTTTTGAATTAGTGCAAATGATTTATTGATTAACTTGACATTGATGTTGTGATTGCTAATCTCACATAACCAAATTAAGAAGAATTAATAAGAGGAGTTTCTTTAGTAATGTAAAACGAGAGAATCAGTCAGAATAAATGGCTGAATTAGATTCAGGAGTAAAATGAAAGGAAATACATTTGAAAGAAATGAGGTCCACATTTGTGTCAGAAAAGAGGAAAATTATCATAAAACATATAAATCAATAGCGGTTTTCATGGATACCACATCTGATATCTGCATTCCAAATATGGAAATGAAGCTATCTAAAGATGCTGCCCAATCCAATATATAGGCTTATTAATGGTACATAGAAAAAATGAAGATAAATTTTATTCATTTCAATCTTTGTAGTAATTAGTTGACCCATTACCATTAAATTGACATAGATTAAATGATTAATTTTTTTAAAGTTACAACTTAATCTTAATACCTCAAGAAATTTTTTTTTAAATTAAAAATAAATTTAACAAAAATATAAATTGAAATAAATTTTAAAAAATCAAGAAATATATAAACACCAGATTTTGAGAACAGATTCGACCGCAATTTCAAATATTAGGGTATCTTAATTAAATATAAATAAGCATTATTTTTAATACCTTAAAAAATATTTTTCAATTTGAAAAGCAAAAACTATCTTGATCTTAGATAAATAAAAATTTAGAAAAAGCACTGTTTATTGTCCTTATTTGAAATTCTGCTTAAAAAATCAAAAGTATTTTATTTATGAGGTAAGAGTTTACATTTAGCTTAATAATTCATAAATATGCTTGTACAACTAGCCATTTATAATTAAATCTTAAAAAGAGAAATAATAAAATATAAACGATTTGTTAAACCTCGCAATCCAGCGACACGAATATTCTTCCTTTTAAGAATAAATTTTATTTGATTTTCTGCATTTTTTTTATCAACTGATTAAATATATTCCGTGACAAAAAACGAAATTCTACTTTTTTATTAAAATAATCTGATTTAGAAATTACCCTTCGGTGATTTTACAATCGTAGTTAAAACTCATGCTTCGTTACGAGAAGATTGATGAACAAAAATTAAAAATAATATGCAATATCTCAATAAAGATGAGTTGTCCCCGTGCTACAGCAGGATAAGGAAAGTTGTATGAATTGGTTTGGCTTGATTGCAGAAGGCTGAAACTCTAGTTTGTCAGAATAACTCTGCTGAAATAATTTATAGAGTAGAAGAACCTGCATAAAATTTATGCTTCATCATTATTATCAGAAGTACAATTATTGATCGAAATAAATAAAATATTATTTACCACATTTAAAGCTACCCACATTTCGTTTTAAAGCTACTCAACAGATTACTTTGAGGTAGATTTAAAATTTCAAGTTTATATCAGATGACGAGGTAGACTCTTGTCGGCATTTAGTTCTCCAGAGTTCCAGATGACACTAGAGGTAAGATGTTTAACTTCAACTATGCTAGGCTACTACTTAAACCATTCTTGTATCTGCCTATTCTTTGGTAGTGTCACGTCCTGACAATAGGAACCTCCAGCTTCAGCTTTCATCAAGCGTCTTAGAGCGGTATAGCAAGGCTCAGATACTAATCTTATTCTTCTCCTAGGGTTATATTAAGATATATGATTGATATCAACCTACTGTTCTGAAATCAAGATTCAGTCAATAATCTTCTGCCATTTCTAATGTCTTTTCCATAGTTAAAAAATGATGGTTTAAAAACTCATGAAATCCATCAAGTGATTGAGAACTTTAAAGTTATCCTTACAGTTCAGAAATTTATATTAACCTTTAATAAATGTTTCTAAAAATGAATTTCATTAATTATTTCTTTTATTTCTTTCATACTGAAGTGTGCCATAAAATTTCGATTATCTCTGAAGCAAAAAAAGTAAATTAATGCTTTTTCTTTTTTTCTCTCAGCATAATTAAACTTCAACCCTAAATGTAACTTAATCTTAGAAATCTTTAAACTTAGCTGAATTCTACTATAACATATTCAACATCACTTTTAATCACTTTTTATATATCAGGTTTAAAGAACTTGATATTAAAAATGGTATGATATTCTTAATGATACTTATAATATTGAACAAATGTATTATTAAACATTTTAAAAAGTTTTACGTAGTATAAAATATATAAAATATCAAGCAGTCTAAATTTTTCGTGTAGTGTAAAACTTTTTACTAGTTCAACTTCACTTAAATGTGTCCCAAGTGTTAAAATACGTTATTATAATAAATTTTTTTATCAAAAATTGAAAGCTTTCACGATAAAGTATATTTTACAGAGAAATGATTTCTTTTTAAAGTTTTCTCTATCTATATCATACTTTAAAAATAATTGAATATTTTGTAACAAAAGCTATTAGCTTTTAATTATGATTTTTTACTAGTATATCAAGTAGAGTAAGTCGAATGAATTATTGTATATAAAGTATTTTTTAAATAGTTTACTCTGCGATGTGTATGAATTGTTTTATAGCGATGTGTATCAGTTGTGTAAATAGTGGTAAAAGGAAGGCATTGACTTTAATAATTCTGTCAAAATTACTGCCATACAGTTTTTATTCTTTACAAAGTTCAAAACTTAATTGACAAATTATTAAAGACATATATATAACTCCAATTAAAATTGGAATAAATTAACATATTAGTTTACTGTTGTAATAGTGTATTAACGTTATTATATTGTTAGTAAATAAGTGTATTGGTGAATTTTTTTTGTCTGTGTGTTTAAAAAGCCCTCTGTTTTTGTTAATCATATTTAATAAAATATTCATGATGTAGCGACACTTATATAGTTTAAATAAGGAAGTTCCCATCTTCTACAGCTAACATCTAGCTGAGTTATGTAGCTTTGATCTTCATTATTTGAAACCAATCAACGGTCACCTCAAGCAAACGCTGTTAGTTCGTTGACAGATCCTGCTTCATACTGGCATTGGAACGGGATGAAATCTTTTATGGTATTGACATTGAAAACTTAATAATTTGTAAAATTCTCCAAGTTGAATAGCAGATTTTTTTCATTTAAGCATTTAATTTACAATATTTTACAAAAGAAGACTACTAAAAAAGGAAGCAGGCATTACAATAGAGATTTCTGCAATATGAAGAATCTTTATATTTTACTATCCCAACTTTCAGGTTGTACAAATTCTGATTATGCTGGTCCTTATTATTTAGTGATAAATCTACTTTGTCTTCGCCATATTTGTGCTTAATCTTTGAGTTTACGCTATAGGTAACAAAATTTCAAGCTGCTCTCAAAACTGCTTAATCTCTTCAAATAACTGGTATAGCATCAGCCCTCCATGCCTCCTGAAGCATACCTGTTCCATTTCTCTCGATCTGAGAGTTCCCGCTATCCTTAAGTATATAAGCATATCTCTCATTGTTAATATACGCGTTTGTAAAGGGGGTAGGGGTGAAAACATGTCTCTCTCAGCTACAATGTTTGAATATATATTTAATCTATTTCAGCACCATATGTTGCTTATTACGCAATTTTAGACATGTTTTATCTCCTGCTATTGAAAAATATAACATTTATTATTCCCATTTGGGTATATAACTCGTTAGTATATTTATTGATATGAATAAAAATAATAACAGATATGGTTTCTTTTTATCTACAAAATTTTGAATAAAATGCAGTTAAATAATTTAAACTTAATTATTTATCATCGAAGCACAAGAAAAATGATTTGCAAAAATAATAAAGACGATGCATGACTCACATGAAATTCGACTATCAAAATTCTTTATTTAAGAGAGAATAATACACTAAGTACTATGCTTATAATGCACTTACTAATTAAACTTTAAATATTGTGGTTTATTGAAAACTATACAGCGCATTCATCTGGTAAATGTACACTGTATTCATGTAAAATATTTACTAGTTGTGAGTTTGGTTTCATGTCATAGCATGCAGTGATTTCTGTCAGTATTGGTCATAGTGGGAAATGTAAACTGTATATGAGGTACTTTCTAGAGAAAGATTTTCAAGAGAATTGTAATGTTTTAAGAATGACTTATTGCACAGAAACAAGACTCTAGACGACATTTTTTCGAATACAAGCTGTTTGATTTTAAATTTTAAATTACGAAACGTTTTTTAAATCACTTGCGGAAATAAGTATATTAAAAATGAAATTAAAATCCGAAAATCTAAAGGGCATTTTGTTTTTCCTTTAAAAACAATTCTCCTAATGATACTGAAATAACACTTGCTTTTTTACAATTTTAATTAGTTATGAATTAAAATTCTTTCAGTTATGGTCAAGTATTAAAATAATTGTTCTAATGCCTAACTTTATTTCCTTGATTTACGTCACCGTTCATTTTCATAAAAACGCTAAAGCAACTAAATGTCACACTTTAATTTGTGCCTTTCAATTATAAACTCGTAAATGTGGTAACTGAGTGTGACTCATGCATTGAACTATATTAATTTTGTGTTTATTATTTAAAACTACGAAATTCTGGTGATTATAATTCAATACAAATATGATTCAGAATTCATATATTAAATGTTTCAAGTACTCTATGGATTCATAGTTTAATAGATAACAGAGAGAGTTTAATAGATAACAGTTTAATGGATAATAGATAACATAGATTCATAGATAACAGAGAAAACGTTGCAGTTTACGGTTAAATTTATTTTCAGTCTATATCATTATAATTAAATTCACCAGAATTTACCATAAAGAAACAAGCAAGAAAAATATATGAAAGGGTATTTATAATACCATTTATGAAAATGATTTTGCTTATTAATACCTTCACATACAATCCCGTATCAGTCTGGTATATAGCACTACTGAAGTTTGATATTTAAAGTTGTAATAAAGTAAATGTAACCAATAATTTAAAATAATTTCCCTTTGAAGTCTCAAAGGAACCAAGACCCTTGTTACCTTCTTTTAGGGATTATAATGAATTAATGTATCAGTTTAGATAATCTAATTAAAAGATTTAATAAAATCACATTTCAAGGGTCTGAATAACCAGAAGAATATATATCTATTATTACGAGGCATTCATAAATATTGCGCTGAAATATTTCAGAAACCTTTTATGTTCTTAAGTAGATTGTAATAACAATAAATATCTCTCGTTGGATGTGGTACGTAATTAGAGTATTAAACAAATTCGTATATCAAAGGACTGAATAATCGGTAAATTATATTCATATAATTAATATGTATTATATGATATATTCGTAATAAAATTATTTTGCTCATACTGAAGAGCAGTTTCATGTCATTTTGCATTCTTATATAAACTGCAATTCCAATAATTCTCTCAAATTGTATATGATATATTTATGAAAGTATATGGAAGTATATGATATCTACATGGAAATTTAAAGAAATTCGTATGCCAAATAGTTGAATGGTCATTAAAATGTATTCATATTTTTAAAAAAAATTATTCAAATTTTATTCGAATTTCCTTTTATTTTTAGACAGCGCACATCTGAATAAATAAAATAATTCGGATTCTTTGGATTCTCTTTATTTGAAAATCGGTGAATATATTCCAAGAATTTGACTGAACATATCAAGTTCAAGTATATCTGTTTCTAGGAATAACAAATTCTTGGAAATATTTCTAGGAAATCTAGAAAAATCCAACAATTCAAATATTTAAAAAAAAAACACATCAGGCATCGAATAGCATTAAATTTATATCTATGATCAAGTATCTGGTAGAAGTTATCAAAAATATCAGAGAAAATATTTAAATCGCTGTTTTAAAATGAATATTAACTAAGGAGTTTTTTATCATAAAAAATCCTTTTCAAATAAATTTTTATAGGATAAAGGCTTTCTTAAAAATGAAGGTAGGAGTGTGAAATTTTTTGTGAAAGCTCAAAAATATATATATATTAATAAAACTTCGTATGGAATCAGCTTTAAGGTGTCTAGTATTTTTCCAAAGGTGTTTAGTAAGGTCCAAAGTCATTATTTCTACATTTTTCTTATATTTTTGTGTTTTTTTACGATAAAAAATAATAAAAAATATATACTCTTTGCAGAAGGAAAACCATACTAAGTTTTATGAATGTTAATAACCACCTGATAAAAATTTGGTGAAAAATCTTTATATTAAAAAAAACCCAGGTAATATTTAAAAAAAGCTCAAAAATTTAAAATAAATTTAAATAAAAAGATTAAATTATTTCAGAAAACTTTTTAAGGGATATTTATAGAATACTATTTTGCATAAAATAAAGGTAAAATATAGTTTTAAACATTAAAATTTAAGAAAAATTTGAGGTAATCAGTTTCTTTTCATTTTATAAAATTTGTTTTATAAAACTTGGATGAATTAAATAAATTTTCAGATTTCTTTTATCTATAGAATTGGCAGAAACTTTCCAAGAATTTGTCTCTCTCTCTGAGACCAGAGCTGCTTAGAAATGCTTCTGGGAACGTACTTTTCCAGCGAAACGTTTGAATATCTTACAGTGTAAATATTTTTTGAAGAACAGTATGCGAATGAGATGGAAAGGGGCTATCATAAACGTCCCCCGGCGTCAGATCCTACCTCGAGAAAGCATAAAATCAAGACAGCGTCAAAAGATTTTGCGCGCGTTCAATCCTTCTTACCCACATGTAGAACTTGGAGAAACTTCGGCGAGCTTCCTCATATCCATTCAACGGAACATTCTTTCCATTTGATTTGCCTCTACGCCTTGAAAGGAGAATTCTTTTGCGAAAGGAAAGTCGCACGCGAAAGAGAATTTTGCATGCATTCATTGAGAAAAAGGTGTAAGTCTGGCAATAAGCTCCTTCTTTCATAAGGCTGCGATGCCTTAGCGCTGGAATATAAAATCCAATAGAAGACTTTAGAAAGAACCTATGAAAGACGTAAACAAACTCATAAAATAAATAAAATATTAACATTTACGGATATCTCGAAACAAAAATCTCTAGATATTTCTTGGTTTGTTCAAATAAAATGATAACTATAAAAGTTTTTTAGGTGATATTTTATTAGTGTTTTGAAATGTAGGATATGATTCTTTTTATTAAAAATCTGGGGACCAAAACTAAAATCGTAAAACGTGAGGTGCTGAAATAAATACTGCAAGCTGAAATTTAAGTTACTTCTATAATACATTGCAATTTTTAATGAATGCTGAAGAATTTTCTTTCATTTGAAGTGTTTTATTGTGATTTTATTTATTTCTTTGCACTATTTTCAAAGATTTACATTTTTTTTTTTTACAAATTTAACTTTGGTTTTCGACTTTCTTTAAAAAAATATATTCAATATTTTTGTGCCCTAAGAAAAGCAGACTTTTTAGAGCCCATTTTATTATTATTATAATTTTCTATTTTTCAGTACGCAATGTACTTCTTATTTTATCTCTAGAATTATTTTGTAATCTTGCAATCAATGTTTTTCGGTTTGTCACCAAATGTCACTATATTGATTTAAAATTAATTACTATTAAGTGACTGATTGAAAATTTTTTGAAGACTTTAAAACATAAAACTGTCAATAGAATCAGGCAAAATTTTAGAATTTCAGTACATCGATGATGAGACAAAAAAATCGATTGCAAAATTATTTCTTGACATTCCAATCTATTGCCGGTAACAAAACGTCCTAATTTTAATGTGGTAATCTAAATCATTAAGTGTTTGGGGAATTTCTGGAAGAAACGGTTATTGTGAATGAATGAATGAATTTTTTTTTAATTTTGAAAAATGCCGAGCATACTTATAGAAGGAGCCTATTTATAGCCCTTTTGATACGTTTTGTCGCATTTTGAATGGAATGAATTTAGTGATTTAAAATGTTAAACGCTCAATGGTACATATCTTTGCTTTAACAAATTTTATTTAATTTAAATTGTTTGATTGCATTATAAAGAATTTTCGTAATCAATTTTGCATTCAATTTTTGATGTGCTGAAATGTAGAAAATCGATTCAAGGGCATAATCGTGGCCTTTGATTAAACAGATCAAGAATAATAATTTTTAAACTTAACCATCAATTAATTATTTGATTGAATAAAATCTTGATTTCTTGCTAGTGGCATCAGCTAATTTTAAACTAAAGGAAAAATTAGTTCAAGAATGTGTGCTGTAGATATCATCGATTTAAATGACACAAAGGAAAAAATTATTTTAAAACAAATAGTTTTCATCAATTTATTACTATTGTTTCTAATTCAGATGAAATTGTTTTCGATTTATTATAATAAATTTCATAATTTCTGTCATTGAACTAAGCTCTAAAAAGGATTTTAAGCTCGATTTTTCTCAAAATTTTAAAACATCTGTCGAAACTATCAATATTTTATTTTGACAATTTTTAAAATTTTCTTAAAAAAAATCTAACAGCTTAGATGACTTCTGGAACACAAATAAATACATATATTTAAAAAAATTTATTTTATGTTCTTTCAGTTTCCTTAATAGGTAACTTTGTTTTTTTAAGGAAATTTAAACGAATATCAATTATTTTCATGGTTTTTGAAGTAAAAAACCATTACCTAAGAATATTTTTACTATCGTTTCAAAAATTTTCATATTATTAATTAATTTTTAAAAGCTAAGTCAAACCATAATTTCTACCACAGTTAAAAAAATTGCTATCTGACGAGTAAAATGTTTTTTTTTCTTTCACTTTCCAACTTCTTCACAGTTATTTTATTCATTTTTATTTCATACATTGCTTATTGCTTCTGCTATACTATATCTTATATATTTAAATAAATTTTCGTGTTTTTTTAAACTGAGATAATTAATATTTTTTGAATTGCGTCAATAAATTCGTAAATTTTAATCATGTAGATACGATATCACTATTATATTTCTTTAATTGCTTATTTTTTAATGCCTTCTAATTTAGTGAGAAAAGTCGTGTCTTCTGGACATCTTTTCTTTCATTGATTAAACTGAATTCAATAACTTTTTAACAAACTAAATCCATTATTTTAGCATATTATGAAAGTCCTGTTTTGAAGAGAACGAGGTTAAAGAAGCATAGGGAAAGTTTCACTATAAATAATTAAATTTTTATTAATGAGGACTTGAATATATCAAATTGTAGAAAGAAAAAATAAACTACAGAAGTATTTATATTAATTACATAATTATTAAGCTATGTAAGTACACAAAATAAACTACAGAAATAGTAATATATTCATTTTGGATGAATTTATCACTAAATATTCAAACGAAAGAATGAATGTGAATTTTGAAAAACTGAAAATGAAAATGCCTTATTTATCTTCAGAGAACTAAGTTTAAAGTCCCAGATCCCACTTTAATGGAGTTTTGGAATCTTTATTTTCAGGTGTTAAAAAGACGTAATGTGAAAGTTTTGCATTGAAAAGTAATACATTTTTTTTCTTATTCAGATAAGAATTATTACTAAATATTTCTAAACTTAGTTTAGTTTAGATATAAATACGCTCATTTTGAAGCAACGTGAAGGCTTTCTTTAGCACATTTGGAATTTTAAACATTGATTAGATGACAAGGACGGCTCTCTTTGCTAACTTACTCGCCATATCAGAGGATCAGAG
>JAPMOQ010033694.1:7520935-7552554 GCA_026543055.1 Argiope trifasciata
TAACAGTTTGTAATGGAAGTTGAAATCTTCAGGCACTAGCTGAATCTGTAAAATACAAGGATTTTAGTATTTTTCAAGTGAAGGTGAAGAATGTGTGCTCATTTCTATCGAAAATCAATAATTTTTTGGATAATTATTCAAAAAAAGTAGCTAAAATAAAAAATTTCTTTGTTGACATAAATTGTAATTGGATTAACTTTCTATATTACTTGTTTATCGTTTAATTATTGTATGCTAAAGATATATTCTAGGTATTCCAATTTAATGTTTCTTTCACCAATTTTGTCACCTTTGCACAAATCGCAGTTTTCTATTTGCTGTTATAATGAATATTAGGAGATGTATTTTGTGCTATCAATGAGCAAACCAAAAGTGTAAGCAATCTTCAAAATTTCTTTGTGTAAGTCATATATTCAGATAGAAGTTTTTTAATGATTACCCGATAAATTAACAATATAAATGAAGACAATTACAGCACATTACTGACATTATTCTTATAAACTGATTTTTGATTTTCATTCGTATAAGTTTTAGAGTTACTGTAATTACTTAAGATATCTTATAAATCATATTTTATTTTTTGAAATAAATGCCGGTGCTTATAAAAATTATAAACTGAAAAGAGGTTAAAATGACCCTCATCATAGGCAATTAAATAAGTACCTAACATGTCGTTAAGAGGTTTAAAGAAGGCAATCAAAGATTTAAGAATGTTTTCTTTCTTTGGTGCATATGCATTATCGATGTTCATTTTCTAATTCATTTTTTTTTCACTTGGTTTTCAACTTTTTTTTTCATAGACGTATGCTATAATAATAATTCGGTGAATATAGTTTTATTTTCTGTTTCGAAGGAATTTTATTTTGAACTTGCAAGATTTATACAATTTAATGCAAATCTGGAGCAGATATCAAAATCCCGATCATTAATTAAAGCCAGAACAGCTGTTTTTGATCTCAAGGAAATCTGAATTTACCTAAAATACATAGTTTTTCTAAAAATTGTATTAACGTGAACTGTCAGAAAAGAAATCGATCTTACAGGACTCAATCTTGTAATGAATAGTCATGAGATTGCTGAAACCATATTTCAACATGCTTTGCTTATAATATAAGATTTAATTTATAAAAAAAATTAATTCAAATTTCAGAATATTGAACCATTAATTCTGAATATTTATAGTTCAGCATTCAGAACAAAATTTTTTAATGTATCGAAAATTCAAATTTCTTTAAGATATCCAGATGTCTTATGAAGCCTGCAAGACCAGCCAGTCAGAAAAAAAGTCAACATTGTAGTGTTTAACGAGAAGATCACTTTCTCGCATATTCTGTTTATTCCATAAAAATAAGTTTGTGGAATAAATAGAATACGCAAAAATACAGATAATATTAAATTAAATATCGATAATGCAAAATTTAAAATGGATAAAACAAAATTTAAAATCAAACGTTTAAAGTTCAAAGTAATCTTCTTGTTTTTGAAGTTTATAAGGCTGGCGATTCAGAATAAATCCATATTTTCTGAATCAATTTTGAAGTGATTAATAAGGAGGTTAAGGAAACTAAACCCGGCTTGTTTTGCTTATTTCATAAAATTTTTTTCAAATTTGAAAATTTTATTGGTTCAAAATTCAACAGGTAAATTCTTAAGGTGATGTTGACTCAGATCTGTTAAATATTTCGTCGAGAATAAAGTTTCCTTTATTGTATTTATGTGTTCATAAATCCAATAATACGAACTATGACTTTAAGAGATAAGCTGATTAAATCATCGTGCAGTGTAATCAGGTAATAATAAGGTGAGTTTCCCTCAAAAAGTTTGCTTTTTAGGCCTATAAGGCCAACCATCCGACCAGAAAAATCAATCTTTTCCGAATCAATCTCAAAGTGATTAACGAGGAGATTGGCAAAACTTGATCGAGGCTTGCTTTATTTTGATGCACGATTCATATGGGTTTCTCTGTTTTGTTTTGGTTTAGTGTTTGTCGAATTTTTTGGTTAGAAACTAACAACTCATATTTATAGAAATCGCTCTTTTGCAGCAAATTTCTTTTTATTATCATTCATACAGTGTTATAACTATAAACGAGCGACCTATCTATGACTATTAATTAACGTAATTCATAGGCAAAATTTATGAATCCACTTCAACATTTCTGAAGCAGTTTGTGTATTGTATTTATCTATTTATTTCTACTTCTGGGAAAGTAATTATTCTCTGTGCTCTCTATTCGATGAATATGTGGAGATGCTAATGCATTTAATCAAGATTGCACTAAAAGATTATATTTTTGTAAAATATATTGCAATATTATATATTTGTAAACAACGCCATTATTTCTAAATTCTTCAGTAGAATATATTAAGCGATGTCGGAACTAAAGAAATTATTTCTAGAAATTTCTGACAATAGACTATTTGTTGGAATATTTACGAATATTACGACAGGAACAGTTCAATGCTTTTTGCATCTTTCATTTGAGCAATTAAAAGGATAATTATTGTTACGTGATGAATAAATCAACATAATTTTCAAAAGTTTTTGAATCATCTTATGAACGTTTGATTTTGTTTCATTAAATATCATTTTTGAAGTAAGTTTATCTAAACAATTTAAATTGATCTTTAGGGGCAATTTAAAAAGGCTGTGTCGGCGAAGTAGTCATCGTTATCATTTAAACATGGTTCAGAATTACGGTGTTTGTTGCAAAATATTTTCTGTGGTCTTCAAAACAGGGCAAAAATGTAACTAAAATTAAAAATAAGGTTATAACTCATTTTATAACCATATAAATAGCGCTTATAGATGGCTTCATCATTTTGAGCTAGAAACAATCCAAAATGACCAATGTAAAAAGAGAATTCATTGATATTGAAAATTTTATTTGTTGGTATGAAGTTAATGCAAAATATACTGCAGTTTTCTTGTGCCATTCTTGTTTTTTTTTCTGCAACGTATGCATAATACATTTTATTAAAAATATGTTGAGGTACTTTTTTTAAAATCTAAGCTAAAATATGTTACAGAGTTAGTTAATTTGGACTAAAAAGCAGCTTTTGCAGATAGTTACTACTCCCATACCAAACAACAATTTTTCATAATTTATGAAATGTAATTATCACAACTTAGGTATTAAAATATAAATGATGAATATTTTTATATATTTACAAATTAGAAATACTAAACTCCATAGAATGATATAGGAATTAACTCCTTAAAAAACATATTTATTTGCTCAAAATTAAAATTTCATTCGGAATTAAAAGAACTTTTTAGCATTTCATAAAATAATTTATGATTCCAGATATTTTTAAAAGATCAAATTTATGATTAAATAAAAAGATCTTACTGTTTTCTTTACATAATATATTTTTTCAATACCGTAACTATCGATCTCGATACATTAAATACAGTCAAAAATTGTAAAGAAAGACAGAAATCACTCATTCTTCAATTCAACAATTCAAAATTATTTTATTATTAAAAAGACTCAATACTTAGAATAAATAAATATAGGGGGTTTATTTATATTAACGTCCCGTTTAAAGCAACACGAGGGCTATTTTGGGACGACCTCGTGATTTTGAACCATGGTCAGATGACGAGGACTACACCTGAACTGGCACCCCCCTCTCCACACCACGCCACACCAGCGGGAGGACATTTGGCCTGACAGATTTAACGTGCAACAGATCCCCTCACACGGCGGTTCTTCGGTGGAATCGAGTCTCGAACCTGAAACCCACCGGTTCCGAAGCCGAGACTTTACCACCAGGCCACCGCGGCCCGGTTATATTGAGGGAATTCATTATAAGAGTGACAAATATCCGGATTTACACTTAATTCTGAGGACAAATAGATATAAAGTCGGAGTATGTGTAATAAAAACGCTTTAATCGCGTGAAATTTACATTATTAGAAATTAAAATATTGAATTATATATGAAATACTGTAAATATAAGCTAATAAATATTTTTTTAAACTAACATAGTAAGCTAATAAAAGTGTATTTTAAAAATTTGTCTTCCGTCTTATATATCAGAAATATCGTTTAATTGCTCCACGATTACACTAAATGAATTGAAACTGTTATTACAGAGAATGTCTACTGCAATTGAATATTTTTAAGATTTAAAGATGCATCGATTTCGGAAAGGGGAATTTTTCCTAAGAATTATTCAAGATCCATGAACTGAAACTATATTGAATACTTTCTCTGTTTTTTCTTGAACTTATTTATTGTTAGTTACCTTATTTTCTTAACAGCACAGAACCTGGAAGTATATGAATTTTAAAAAATTCTTATAGGTCAATTCTAAAAATTTACCCGAATAAAACAAAAGTATTGATGTCAAGGTATTTTTAAAGGAGTCCTTTTTAATTTTTTATGTTTATTAAATTTACGAATATTAGCTTCATTTACGGGAATTAAGAAGAAGGGACATCGAAAATCAGAGCCAGACAATATGAAGTTAGATAAGTGTCATTATCATGTTTGGCATACGATGGAGGTGTCATGTGATGAAACTTATTTAGATTATGCACATTTTATTTCTACTTATATTTTATGTTAATTTATTTCTCATTAGAAAATACTGATGAAATGAATAATAAAATATTTCCATGTAAAAAGTATTCGTTAGAATGGTTTGAAAATTGCTACATTAACGAATGAAAAGTATTTTAAAGGATATTAAAATTAATGGAAAACAAGTTAATGAGATTAGAATAAATGAAAAACGATTTTGATGAAATTCAAATGAAATAACTTAATTTCTTCATTCACTAAATAACTTCATTGAATGAAGGAATGTAATGACTTTTTTATGATTCTCTAATGAATAAGTCTTAAGAGGAAAAATCGTAGCCAAACATTTAAAAAATGGAAAAAATATAAAGTTTTGGACATTTTATGATAAAATTGTTGAAGAAAATTTTTATTATTTGTTACTTATATAATATACCTGTTAAATTTTGTAAAGAATGTGAAGTCATCTTGGAAATGAATATGTACTCAGCTTTAATGCAATAAAATCCGTATTACTTTAAATGATGAAGTATTTATTGCATTCAAAATAAGTAGAGCCAGTTAGGATAATTATGAAAGAATTTTTCAGAAGTTGCCCTTTTCTTTGGCTTAAAATGTTCTCATGAGAAGAAAAATAAATCTGTAGTTTATATGCGTAGTCATGTTCTGGAGGGCTCTTTAAACAATGCCTTTTTCCAAATTACCTTATTAATTAACCAATATTAGTTATAACCTTATTCATAATTAACCCGGTTTGTTCCCAATTACTTGAGAGAATATGAGGTGATTGACGATACAAACTCTGTCTCCTGGTTAAGATAACAAAAGTTTTAAAAATAGTGTATTTATAACGATGAAAAAACTTATTGGTTCAGAATTTATTTTATCATCTGTTCCCCAAGTATATTAAAGTACTATTTTTCACGTTTTTTCAGTAAAAATATTTTTATTCATGGAAAATCGTCTATAAACCTTCATAAGTATTTAATACTTTCAAATTGAAGTAATTTAAAATGATTCTTTTCACAGCTTTATTGAGAAAGCATATAAATGGATACTTATAAAAATAAAAATGCCTCACAATTTTGAGATATGATTAAACAATACACGACATTAACACACTTACTTTAAAATAAGGACTCGTAGTTCCGTATAGCAGTAGAAAGTGGTGATTCCATTCGAAGTTGAACTTTCACCATCGAATTCAACAAAATTTTCCCTGCCTGAAGAAAGTTTCTACTCAGTGATAGAATCTGTTAATACACCTTTTGTCTAATTCGAGGTGGTTTATATACTATCATTAACCCTCAAATTTTTTTTGTTTAGTCAAACTGATACGCTTCAAACTTGTCACATTCACCTGACCGTCGTCAATTCCATGGCTCCTACAGACGGAAGAATAATAGTCATTCATTTTGGTACTTTCAACATAAACAAGATGTTTATTCAAAAACGAGCCTTATATGATTCGAGATGTTACTTTTTTGTATAGTTTATCTACTTGGTCTTTCTCTGTTTATTGTCTTTATATAATGCATCTCTCAAAAATCATTGTCTTCAGATTCCTCTTTCACCTTCACATTTGATTTCAGATAATTTTCTTTTTTCTTTAACAATCTGAATCAATCAGTATCTAATCGGCATTTATATCCAGATTTTACAGATGAAAATTGTTATGTATGCAGATCATAAGGTAGATTCTTTAAAAAAGATCAGTTATTAATTTAGGATAAAATAATAGACATTTTTGATGGAACAGTTGACTTGTTTTCCTCGATTTAATATCTATTCTTATCATTTAATAAATTTACATGTTCCCAATCACTCTTTGTTCTTGATTGCATCCACTGTCCCAATGTTTTAAAAGCAACTATGAAACAACTATATAAATGAATATTAGATTATATAGGGTTAAAAAAGGGGAAAAGTTAACACGAAAATCTCCAGGAAGATATTTAAATGCAAATCAATAAAATCAAACAAGTTGGGGTTTCATTCTAAGAAAACTAGATTTTTAATTATATAGGACGATAATAGGAGATCAGAAACTCCTCAAAAACTACTCAAATCAGAATGAATGTTTAGCACTCTATGTTATTCTATTTGCAATCATGGTGATGTTCTGCTTTTTATTTCCCCAGGAGAAAGGTTGAAAGAGCTTGGATGACAGCAAGTTCTGATTATAAATTAATATGAATGAATAATTTAAAATAGTTAATCAAGGTAAAATTAATTAATTAATTCAGAATAAAAAGCAATTTTAATCAAAAAGAATCTGAAGCATTTTTTTAATGTTAAGTTAATTTATAACAAATATTTATTTCAGCTAGAGGAGAATAGATGTAATGCTTAATTTAAATGGAGGAGTAAATTTTAGAAAGAAAAAATATTAATATAAATATTTTTCATCTATTATAAATATTTTTGCATGTGAAGAAAGAATTATTAACATAAATATGAAACTCCAGAAATAAACAACAAAAACAGTAAAAAAGAAATAAAATAGGACCGCGTAAAAAATATTATGCTAGTTTCTTTTCATCAAGTTTTAATGTTAAAGAAAAACATAACAAAATGCAATTTCTAATCAAAATGCAATTTCTAATCATTCATTTAATGCAATATTCTATTATTTGTTTTATGAATTCTATTTTTTTCTACAAATACATTTAAAATCTCATGAAAAGAGCAGATAAATACCGAGCAAAATCTTATTTTCAATTTCCTTCATTTAAAAAAAATTCTGTGTCGTGTCATCAAAAACAGTCCTTAGACGGTTTTTCAACCCTGTGCTTGAATAGGAAGTGTTTCCTGTACTTGAAAAAGAAACGAAATCTTTTTCTTTATTTCTGTAACAGAACATAAAACCTTCTGAAGGACCAGGGTAGTCTAAAATTTTAGTAATGCTGATTAAGATACAATGAGTGACAAAGTAGTTTAGTTCAAAGTTCAAAGTAAATACTGAGTGAACATCTAGTTGGTTTCCAGTTTGATTTGCTGATCTACTTGATTCGCTGATCTACTTGATTCATTCTTGGCCATCTGTGTCTCAGTTGAATCACTTAGATTAATTTGATTAACTGATAAATTGAAAAAAAAAACTGCGATGAAGAAGCAAATTTAAACATCATCGGCTGACAAAAACAGATAAATTGTTGGAAAAAAGATTGAAAAAGAGATTCGTAATGAAATAGCAATTACAATACCTGCATAAATAGAAAAAAAACCCCAGACATTTGATGATTATATAAGCGGAAATATTATTGAATTAGCTTGTAAAAGTTATCGATAGATTCGAAAATTTTTAGATAGACATCCTGTTTTAAAATTGCATTGTATATTGAAGATAAACCACATAATTTTGAGCTGTTGTCTGAGAAAAATGACACTTTTCTTAATTTAACGGAATCTCAATGCGAATTCTTTTAGTCTAACCGATAGCAAAATTTAGCGTATATTAAATTCAGAAACATGATGAATATATTTAATGATGAAATACTTTACTGCCATTCTTTCATCATAAAGCGGGGTCATGGTGATCTGGTGATAGGGTCTCGGCTTCGGAACCTGAGGGCTTTAGGCTCGAGACCCGATTTCACCAAAGAATGGTCATGTAAGCTAGCCTCGTGCAAGCCAATTACTTCCAAGCCAAGCACGCCTGTGCTGGTGTGGCTTGGAAGCTTGGAGAGAAAGTGCCAGCTCAGCTGTGTCCTCTTGAACTACCCTTTGCTCAAAATTGCGAGATCCAAGATGACCTTATTGCTGTTTTAATGGTACGTTAATAGAGCTGACTGAACCAATTAGTTTATCCAACTACAAATAACTTTTAAATGATGGAATTAAAGTGTATCTGAAATATTTTATTTTAATATTACTCAGGTGGTAACATTCGTGAAAAATTTGCAAACATTTGTGAGGTAAAGTCCTTCAGAAATCCCCTTTTTTATAATAGGAATCCAAACCATAAACCGATCACACTATACGAAGCTCTAGGCAGGAAATTGTTAAAATTTATATCTTAGTATCGAGTTAGAATACAATAAAGGAAAAAAAGTATCGTCAATGAAGTATTTAAGAAATGATAGAAAAAAAATTAAGTATAAAAGTTAATTTTAGAAACGTTAACCATACACAAACAGTAAAAAATCCAAAAAAGTTGCCTCTAGTCCTACTTTCTTTTGCTGCGTAGAAGTCACTCTGACTCATCTCTTTTCTTCTCTGAAACTCCTCTCCTCAGGGGCCTGTGGGATTGTGACAATGGCACATGTTAGCACAAGAGTTATGTTTCTTAATGGATTGGATCCAAAGAGAGCGGCGTTTCATTTGCATCTTCCAAGAAAGAGGAATATTTCACGAGATCATCTCGCATTTGAATCCAGTTTTTCCATTACTAACTCCCCTAAGCTCCCACCCCATATGCCTTCAAAATGAAATACAGTGAAAATAGAGTAAGAGACGTCAGAGATTGAAATCCCCCTCCATAAAGATGCTGAATGTCGAGATTGTTCTCAACCCCCCCCTCCCAAGCAATCAATGCAAACCCTGCACCCTAATTAAATTTATCTGGAGTTTTACTCTTTTACTGAGCCGTGCTTCACTAATGGATCACACCGCTGATGAATTCCAATGAATTTTTCCTCCGCATAAATATGTTTCTGGATCTGGAAAAGGTAAATAATAAATAACAACTTCATCCCCCCCCGTTGCAGTGGGGGTATTCTTCAAACGTTCGAAAATTCAGAATAAGCTGATTATTTTGACTTAGTTATGAATTTATTCAAATGTATTCTAGTTTTAAATCTAAAATCTATTTCCGCGTGCTACTTACTCTTGAACATTTTGTCACTGAATCGAACGATAGAGCATTTCAAGATTCTCACGATTCCAAGTAAGGGATTGCATTCAGGTGATAAGAGTGATTGGGCAAGTATATAAATAATTTTGGATCAAAATCTAATGGCAAAAATATTTGATCAGTGGATTTTTTGTCCAAAAGTTTTAATTAGTGCCAAAATGAATCCAAAATTTGCTGCTTGATGCCAAATGTAAGAAAGGGCTCAGAATATTTGATCATATTATGATACTTTGGTTGCTTACTTAAAATTGTTCAATATGATATAAATTTACACTATATCAGTACATTTTTAAGATAATATTTTGTGTTTTCTTTCAAAGAAACGTAAAAAAATTGCCGATAAATTTTTGTACAAGGTATTTTTAAGAAAGCCACAGAATAAGTTATACGTGCTTTAATTTTCAGAAATTTGGCTTTAAAATCCTTAATAAATTATATTTTACACAATATCGAATCAGTTTTTAAATGTTAAACGTTGTGATTAATGTATAGAGCACTCTTCAACTGGTTCAAGTTCTAAGGCCAAAAATATTCAATCAATAAAGTACTTCTGCTTAAGAATTAGAATTGAACAGGATTTGAGAGTTTGCTACTTAATGCCAAATTTTAGAAAGATATCAAAATAAGAGAGCTATAATATTTGAAATTCTTAAATAAAATTATATTTTATTCTCCATAAATACAGTGTTTTAAATCAGAATCTGGGATTTGTTTAAAAAAAACTCGAAAATGGCTGATAAAATTGATTGAAACTGGAATCTTTTTCAAAAAGACGTCTAAATTAAAACTTAATACTAAAATTTTAGGTATTTAATTTAAAATTCCTAAATAAAGCTTTATTTTCCACATATCTTTTCAAAGTTTTAAAATTACATTTTGAAATTTCTGTCAAAGAAATATGAATATAAAGATTATTTTAAAAATAATTTATTTTGGACATATCAAAATAAATTGACAATGTTTTGACTTTTAAATATTCTGTTTACACTTGTTAACAGAAACTTAAATTTACACTATACTGAAGAAAATTTAAAACAATAACAACAACAACAAAAAAACAATTTTTAAATTTTTTTTTTCAAGAAGGCAAAAATGGCCTTACAATTTTTTAAACAAAATCTTTAAACTAAGTTGAAACGACATATTTAAATACTTATATTTTTAGATAAAGTCTTTTTAATTTTCATAAATTCTTGGGGCTATATAATTTTTTTCTACAAAGATTCTGTTTAACTCTAATTTCTACTAGATTTAAATCTATTGCCATGCCTAGACAGAAAAACTTTCACAGTGAACATCTAGAGAAAGTAGAGGCTTGTTGTAATATGAGTAAGTTGTAACGAGAACTTTATGAGGTGATTTTTAAAATTTTGGATAAGAAATTTTATTAAACGAGATTTTTATGACTGAACCTATTAAAATAAACGTCGTTAGTACCCTACCGAAACGGGTAGCTAGAAACTGTATGTTTTCTTCATTTTAATTCATTAAGGGATAATAAAATTTTTAAATTTTGATGAAAGAATAAATTAATTGTAAATTGTAATCGTAAAAATATTTGGTTATTTTTTTTGTCTATCAATCAGGCTATAAAATATAGTTTTAAATTTTGTAATAAATGCAATATTAGTTTACAAATAAATAAAAATGCTCGGAACTGTAAGATTGGGCAGGTTGTAACACAACCTGCCGGACAAGTTGTGACATATGTTTCTATCGATTTTCAATTTCTGTAGTTAGTTAGATTTTCTGCTTTAATTGATTTAATGCATTTACTTCATTCTTATTGAAGTAATTCCTGAACAGTTGCAGATCAGAAGCAAAAATTTAATTCATTATTTGAAAAAAAAATGGCTGGGGGAACCATAAAACGCACCAAACCAAAGTACGAATCACCCATCGGAGAAAGTAAAAAAGGAAATGAAAATAATATTATGAATTTATTTTCTTGCTTTAGAATGAAGGAACATAAAAGAAATTCTGAACGGGTTACAAAAATTAAAATGTATATGAGTTAACTTAATCGAAATTAAAGAAAAAAGTAAAAGTAATAGAAATGCAGTTGAGGCATTCGCTATTTGTCGCTTATCTCTGCATAGATATACCAAAAAGAAAAAGCAAAAGGTCCCTCTTAATGGTAACTTGGCTAAGCCAAGTTGAATATCTAACTGAGGAAGAAGAGAAAATACTTTTTAATTGAAACGTGCGGATATTTAGCTCGGATTTCTTCCACCGGAAGTCAGAAAGTCAACTTATCAGCACACTGAAAGAATTGGCATTCAATTGTTTGTTTAAATTGTGTCTTATTTAAATATTGTGATTATTTCAATAATTTTATCATTTTTTTGTAATAAGCCGTTTGATATCATTCATTGGCACTAGGTCAAATAATAGTAATTAGAAGATGTCTTTTTTTATTTCAATTAGTAAAAAAAGTTAGCAAATAATTATTTTTAATATTATTGCTTTTATTTTTATAACTTGCCGCCAGAAGCGAGGCAAGCTGAAACAATTGATTTGTTTTGCAAAAATATTTATGGTACTAAAGTCAAGATATACCACTAAAGAGTTAATGCCGAGAAATAATGTATACATACACATGCTGTTGGTTTGTAAATAGTAGTAGTAGTAAGAATCTTCAAGAAGTAAATTTTCGTTTATTTCTTCTTCATTGAGAGATTTTGATAGACTTTGATTTAAAAGGCGACTGAAGTTAATGTATTGTAATGTGCGTTTCATAAATGAGTTATGCTTATTTGACTTTGGATCTGATGGATCCTCATCAACAGCGAAAAGTAAAGGACATCGCATGCTAGTGTTTTATATACAGAAATTTAAATTTTAGGTATTTATTAAGTCGTCTTTTTTATGGTGATCATAAATTATCACTTTTTACAATAGTGCTAAAGTATTGGAATATATTTTACCATTTTACATAATTTGATGTAAAATTTGCAAGAATATGGGGGCATGAAAACATAATTTATGAAATGTTATTGAGATAACATTTATACTGCTTAGAAATTGAATTTTAGTCAAATACATAATTTTATGTAATCATTGAATAAGAGGCATTCGTAGAGAGGGAAATGAAATGATTTAAAATATGTTACGGAATGTAATATATTCAGTTTAAGAAAAAAATAACTTAAAATATCCTTTTACATTTTAAATCTTCCAAAACTTTGAAATACTATCTTCGAAATCATATCTTACGATTTAGAAGGCAACGTGATTTAACTTACAAATTGAATTCTAGAAATCTAAAAGTCGTTATTTCAGTTGAAGAAACGAAAGATGAAATGGATTTAATAACATCGAACGATTTGTTTATAATTCTTTTGAAGATATTTATCATCATCGAAGAAAAAGAAGCCACTGGGATATTCTTTTGGAAAAGAAAATTCTTGCAAACACTAGTAATAAAAACGTTTGCAAATACTTTCTAGCAAATCTAAAAATAATCTTCAACTAAATTATTGTAAGAATAAAAAGACAGATAGCTTCAGATTCACGCCTTCAGGTATAATTATTTATTAGATATTTTTCAATTAATTCAGCATTTAAAATCTTATATGCTCTAAAAACAATTACAACTTCAAAAACATAACCATTTTGTATAATCTTTCCCAATGAAAAAAATTGACAAAAATCACTAAAATTTTGTTGATTTTAGCATCAGAAATATTTGTCAAAACTTGTCGGCTGTTATAACTGGCATGTATATATGGAAATTTGTAACAGGTGGTGGGCTAATTGTAACAATACAAACAACAATATCCAAATTTGCTTTCTAATTATCATTATTTTATTAATTAAAGGGAATAATTCCATTAATAATTATTATCACTCTGGACAATGGTGATAATGACATGGAGTAGTTTATAGTAAAATAATGGTAATATTCTTTAGACGATTAACACATAAAAACTACTCTGAATCAGAATTGTAGTTAAATGCCTGAATTCTTTCCAAAACACACATTATCTACCCATATTCTTGAAACTGTAACATTGAACTTATTTCTCTCCATCATGTAGGTGACAGGAACCAAACTTTTAAAAGCCACCTATCTTGCTTGTTGCAACTAACCTCTGGCTCCGTTACTCTTAAAGCAATAAGCTTCGTCATATCCCAAATAACACATATATAATGTAAGATGTTAAATAATATTCTCAATATTGAAAAATATATAATACATAAAATATATAATGTATAGTGCATGAAATATGTAATATGTATGATATAATATAATAATTTTTAACATGATGAGTTATAAGGGGTAAGGTTATTTGCAAATCTAGCATTTTTTTCGAATTTTGTCTACTCTACATGTAAAAATGATTCGCTATCACACATCTGGGTAGAGATATATGTTAGTTATAGTGTAATATATTAGTTTTAGTTTCAGCAACATTGATTATTTCTTATAGTTTACCATTAGATAAGTAAAATTGACAAATTCTAACAGATAAATTTGTTTTTAAATTCCGATATGCAGCAGAATAAAAATCTTAATCCTATCACATTTCTTTGTTCAGTACATAGCTCGATGATGGGTTAAGAGTTATTTTTGATTTAGTTCTTTTAAAAATCTACTGAATAAGTAAATCTTTAGCAGTTTAAATCTGATTTCACTGTAAAGAAACCGTAATAATCGTATTATTTGGAAATCTTATAAATAGAGTAGTAAAAAAGGTGTAACTTTCTATTTGCGTCTATAGCACAAAGTATGAATTCTGTCATTGGATATTCCAAAAAAGATGATAATCCAAATATCAAAATTGATTTTTCATGTATCTACTGTTTAACAGTAATGTTTTTTAAGATAAAGCTATCGGCATTAAATCTAGTTTTGAGAATAAAAACAGAGGGTAGATTGAATGTCAAGAATATCAAGTAGCATTTCCTGAAGTGGAAACAATTAGGTTATATTTCATTTTGTTTCGTTATTTAGTCAAAGGAAATGCAACTATGAAGCTATGTAATGGCATTTCAAACCACTACTGGGCAATTTATTATTATTTCCTTTTTCCAAATTTTGTCATCACATCAGTGTAGAAGCAATTCCCTATGATGGATTTAATGCACACTAAAAACATTACAATGAGTTTAAATGGAATTATATCTTGAACTTATGGTTCGCCAACCTTGAGCCAAGATCCCGCACTTTATTCCTAATCCAAAAATAAAAAGTAAGATACCATTCACTGATAATTCAAATTATATCTGGACATAGGAAATTTCCTGCAAATTTCTAATGATTTGAAAGAACGCAGGAAAGTAAATGCATTTGTGGGGAAATTAGTACTATTTACCACAATTTAAAGGAAAGTATTGAAATTTCAAAGTTGAGGAAAAACATGAAGATTGAAAATAATGATTTGAATACAGTACTGATGGTACTAGGTAATCACAAAGCCCTGATGGGCATGATGGCAAGGATTGTCAGTTTTTTGCCAACTGTTTGAGAGTATGAAGATGAGGAACAAGGACAGTTATTAACTACCTCGAAGAGAATGTTTGTTTGACGGATCAGTTAATGTAGGGATGGACAATACTTAAGACAGCAGTCGACCACAAAATCCTGTCGATGCTGTTATGTTCAGTGATGGCGAGGTGGTCAGCTGTACGCAAGAAGAAGAAGTTGAGATTCCGCAACCAAGAAACCATGGTGTCTTTTATAACTCGGTAGGCTCTCACCTAGTTATATCTGCTTTTCACTAAAGAATCAGTTTTAGGAAAATAAAAGAATTTTTTCTATTTAATTCTGATAATATTCCTTTTATTTTATACTAGCCGCCTTTGGCGACCAGCTCTTTCGCCATGAGCAATGCGTTATAAAATTATCAATTAAATCAAATATTCATTGGCCTTGAAGTAATTTCGGGCATTGATTGGCCTGAAATTAATTATTTATGCTTTTTCGGTGTTGTTGCCAAAATATTAAATATACTTTTTTAAAGAAAGCGAAAAAGGGGAAAAAATTGTTTAATAATATATTTAGATGCTGCAAACTATTATAGAAACCTTGTCTTTGTATTTATTTTTTAGAAACTATCACATTCTATAATGGAAAAAAATTATTGAATTAATGATACATATATTGCAAACGATTGTAGAAATATGCCATTAAGTTGGGATTTCAATGCATATCCTGTCTAAATTCAATCAGGTTTACCGTAAATAAAGAAGATTTGCTGAATTAATTATTTAGATATTGCAAACGATTATAGAAACCTTTTCTTTGCATTTATTTTTTAGAAAATATAGCATTTTATGTTTATTTTATTTTATCTAGTCACGTGCTAAAAAAACATGGTAAAAATATTTTTTTAAAAATTCGTTAAAAATAGAAGATTAGGTTATACATTAAAACACTGATAAAAATTAGAAAGCTAATTTTTTTAAATCTTTAAATTGATGTAAAAACCATGTTTCTGCTATAATATTTTCGGAATTTATAGAGGAAAAACGTTGAAATTTCGCTTAAATTTTAATTAATTCAAATTCTAATTAAAAATTTGAAAAGAAGGCTCCGTGCTGCACATTCCCGACGTCCAAGGTATATATGTATCAAATTTGGTAGCTGTAGGTCCAACGGTCTGGCCTGTAGAGCGCCAACATATTCATACATTGAGCTTTATTACAAGTATATAAAGATTATTCCTTTAGAAAATACCCCATGTGAAGATGAAATGCTGCATTTTTCGTAGGATTTACTTATGCAGATATAATGTAAAACTGAATATTTGTATACTCAAAACTTTTAATATTGAAAAAAATTAGCTCATCATCTTCACCTATATAATTACTCAAAAAATGAAAATATATTTTAATTCCGCTTGCCAGCCAATGAAGCAATTTTAATATAGTTGTCCTTAGGAAATAACATAAATTTACAGAATAGGATTTTTCACATATTTTTTCTGAGCGAGATAGAAAATATTTCTTTGAACAAACTACCAGATATAACTAAAAACATTGAATCTGTTTCTCCTGATAGTGAAATTGAATAATCAGATTTCTTTTACACCCATTTTTTATACTAAGCTTTCTAATATTCGGGTTCTCATACTTGCTTAATTTGACTTAAAAAGTTTACGAATGGCAGAAAATTTCGAATTTTCACTAATGCTCTTATTTAAACAACACAGTATTATAATTATAATGCTATTTAATATGATTATTACTTAGTAAGCAGATCTATACGATTATTCTTATTTATTAATTTTTTAGGATAACAATAGAAACTATGGTAGTGTTTATGCTTTTATTTCTTAAATGGACTGTTTTTAAGTAATGTAAATTATGAAAACAATACTAAAGAAAGCAACTTTTAATATTTTACACAAGCAGATGTTTATTATTTCAAAAAGTACTTAGTATGTAACTAATACTATTTGTTCAAAAATATTTCTTGTCTTTTTTTCGGACATTTTGTAAGATAGCTGGGATGCAGTTGTTTGTCATTTGATACAAGGAATCAATTCAGTTTTTAAAGTTGAGATTAAAAACAAGCAAGAATGAATTATTTCTAGATCATAGGTTTATTCATTCATAAAAAGATATTGTTAGAAAACACATTTATTATTTTGATAGGAAAATAATAGAATAAATCCTCTAAATTACTCTACTTTTTTTTTAACATTTCATGTATGCAATTATTCTATTCTTTTTTTATTATTATTGTTGCTAGCACTGAAATCGAAGAAAAAATCAAACATTTGCGCTTCTTTACTTAGTTTTACTCACGTTTCATTGCTTTATGCTATTTGAACTATCTCTGGGAAAAAATAGTCACTGACTTTCACCAGTTTTCTTCTAATCACGAACCAAGGCATTTTACTTCTATAAAATATTTATGTTTAGTTATTTCATATTTTCTTTTTCCAGTTGATGATTGCTGAAAATTCTCGCATGAATAAATTGGAAATAAATTCCATCACGCATTGATTTATTTTATGGTATGTTTGATATTTTAGTTTAATCATGTTGCTTTACCAAAATTCTTTTTTTTTCTGATCACTTTGTTCGATTAGGAGTGGATAGAATATTTTTCGAAAGACGCAAAGAAATCCGCAACCGCAAAAAAAAAGAATTTTTTTCTCATCAGAAGCAATACATGCAGTGATGCAATTTATGATAGAGAAATAAACCCACATTATGATACAAATAACCCGAACTACGTGATATATTAAAATGATGGATCATAACGGACGTGCCCAGTGAACGAAGCAGCCATAACTACGTGACATATAAGTATCAACCACGATACTTTGCATCTACGGCATTGAAAACCTACATAAAGAAGACAATGTTGAAAAACAGCAAATAAGTTCGGTAAAGAATAAATAATGCTTTTTTTTTATAGGAAGATAATATGGGACTAAAGGCTTCTTTCTTGATCTTTTTCTCTCTTTATATTCGATATATTCGGGCCATTTAAGAGGGTTATAAGAAGGATACTCTCTTTTTCTGGGTTAACATAAATATCTAAATATCTGAAAATATTATTCATACTTTTCTGAGAATATTTGCCTTTTCTCTTCTGAACATCTGTAAATTATAGTACATATAAAACCTTTTTTAGTTCCTAAAGCACAAATATAAAATATTCCAACTGTCGAAAATTTTGATGATTCTAAAAATGAGCGAGTTGTTTGTTTTGATTTTTGATTCGATTTGTTATATAACACTTAATTAAAAATTCGACATAATATTTAACTAAAATCAGGTCAAATCTATTTTAGATTTGTATTCATATTTCGATTCTTCATTTG
Source organism: Argiope trifasciata (assembly GCA_026543055.1). Lineage (NCBI taxonomy): Eukaryota > Metazoa > Arthropoda > Arachnida > Araneae > Araneidae > Argiope > Argiope trifasciata. Next base: position 7,539,105 of record JAPMOQ010033694.1, read on the forward strand.
TATATTTGTGAGTATGAGATGCAAGAAGTCAGAGAAAGGAAATTAGGTACATGATCTTTACATCAAAAGTGTAAATTTTTTGTGAATTTTGGTATGAATTTTGTCTATTGGAAATCTGTCTGTGAGTTTTATCGATAATGAGTTAATTAAATAAAATCCGACATTTATTTTTAAACTCGAATTGCATGTATGTATTTCATTAGAGATCAAATTCGTTAAAAGTTTGATTGACAGTCACTTTGACTATTCGTGTGATTAAGAGTCCGAAATTAAAAAGTGTTTACTGGGTAAAATTCATTTTATTTTATTCGCAGAAAAATTTATAGATTTAGACCATTTTTACCCAAAATCTGTTAAATGATTGTTTTTTTTAATCATGTGTACTTCCAACGCAATCAAACCAGCAAGATAAATTAAATCTGGTACAAAGTGCTGCTACCAAAATTCTAGATTTATGTCCAAATTTGAGCTCAAGAGTCTAAAGAGAACAGATATGAGATGTATAGATTATTTTCACTATACTAGGAAGCTGAACAAAAAAAACAACCATGTTTCATCGTGTAAGTAAATAAACGAACACGTCGAGGGATGAATACGCTCACTATTTTTCCATTTTCTTCTTTGCATAAATATAACATTTTAATCCTGCATGATGAGTTTTTCATACATATTACACTTAAGCTTACAACATATTATCCTTAAGTTGTGTTAATTTGGTAGGTATTATGTTTGAACCAAATTCAGATTCTAAGCATAACAACACTTCAAAGTTGTAATTGGAATTAGTTAAACGATCTCCGATTTAACTAATGTTTGAAACAGAATTTATTTCACTAAGTACTTTTCTTTGTTTCAGTACCATTAATCGGTTTTCCTTTCCTCGTGGGAATAATCTATATCTCATCTAATTACCCTGTAGGTAATTTTACTTTTTACTTTTTTTGTTTAGATAAATTAGTAATGGTTATTATTAATCCCAGTAGTTGTTGAAAGGAATAAGAGAACTGAATCACAAAGATGGGAAAACATTTAACTATTTCTTTTTCCAAATTCATGTTGCAAGAGAACGCTTGGGATTTATTACTCAATAGTTAATATCAAGTTAATTTTTATGGTGCGATTTATAATTAATTATTTGCACCTTTAAGGGCCATATTATATCTATATTTTACTCGCTTTTATTTAACTGCAGTATTTTTCGTGCTTCTAAATTTCTTATTTCTGAAGCTTAATAATTTTCATACTCTTTATGAGTAACTAGATTTCTGAAATCATGTATAGTTGTGTGTTCCCGAGGACAACATGATATTAAAAAATTTCTCAGAACTTTATTGTCAATTAATTGATCATTTTTTATTCTTTATGTGAATCTATATCAGTACTTTCCCGTTATCCGGGAGCAAATGTCGCCAATGTGAATCAAACGCGACCTAAGTCGCCAAGTGAAGCGAACGAAGCTTTGTAAAAAATTTGGCAGAATTCTACATTACTTGGCAGTTTCTCGCTGCTGACAGAAAAGTACCTCTATATCTGGTAAAATGGCCAGAAGATTTCAAATACAACGACGAAAAAAAATCAGAAGTGAAAATCTTAATGAATAAAATAAAATTTAAAAGGTATGGGTTTATTCCTGTACTAAAAGACGAGAAAAGCTTTTCTTATTAAAATTTGGGAAACAAACGAAAGTTGTGAAATCGTGAAGCATTGAAGATCATATTAAATTAAAATGTATATCTGTTAATTAACATTAAAAATTTGAATATATTATAAATGACTCTGAAATTTCAATTTACATCTTGTATTTCTATTAGCCCTTTAATCTTTTGTAATTTTTGTTTTGATTCCAGAATTTTGATCAAATAATAATTTTTTATTTTGTCGTATTTTACAAGAAATGTAGCATAATTAAAAAAAATTCCTTTAAAAATTTTAAAGTATCGTCCTTTATCTTATTGATTTTAATAATTCGCCTCCCTCGAAATTTTCTCTATTTCTTCATATTCTTCTAGGGAAGCATATACTGAAACTTAGTCATTGATTTATTTTATTATTCTTTAAAACGAAAGAGATAAAAATAGCCTGAATAGATGCCCCCTTTCTTAATTCTGATAAAAATACAAAAATTATATAAAATGAAGATACGCATTTTTTGCAATATTTTACTTACTATCCATGCCTAAATATTTTTAAATATGTCAAGAAAGCTAAGTAGATTTGTATGCACAAAAAATAATACCACTATTCTGTTACTATGGAAACTATCGTGGATGAAAAATTGCACTACAAATTATCTCTGAGTTTAACGATAATTCAATAATTAGTTCTCCTACATGCAATGACATCTGAAGGGGTCATAGATTCGGAATTTCTAATTATTGATATTGGGAATTTCGAGGAAATTCAAAATGCACTAGCTTTTCTTACTATGAATCTATGGATCATTAGTATCTACGACTGAACAGAATTCCGTAACATAAAATGGTATTCAATGCACTTAATATATAATTGTTTTATAAATAAACAAAATTCTATTAAAAATTCCGAATATAACTTTATCCATTATATGTACCAGGCGATGCAGTTTTCAAGATTAAAACTTAATTGCTGAAGAAAATTGTCTGAAAGTTTTAGTAAAAATATAAATGAAAAATTCTCATGTCTATCATAAAGATATTCATACAAATATATAACAAATTTCATCTTTTTGAAAAGTTTTTTTCTATTGATTAAATTTTCCCTTGACAAATAAGCTGTATTTAACTTTTTTTTAAAAATAACTTATGCTCTTTATTTTTGTATTATTGTATTCAACATAGCTTTAAATTTAAAAAATATATATATTTGTATTCTTCTGAATAAAATTTCGTTGAAACGGTCAAGATTGTTGAAAAATCTTTTTTTTTCTAAGCGAAAAGATGAAATGTCGTTCTAAAAACAAAATGTCTTGTTTTGAACAGAAGTAAATTGTTATCACTCTTTGATGTTACAAAATTCACCCATTTCAACACCTTGCAAAAAAAATGCAAATAAATTTTATTAAAAAAAATTCTTTAAAACTCACTATTATTGGTACATTAAAAATTTATGAATAAAAAGTAATTAAAATAATTAAAAATAGAAATTATTTTAATTACTTTTTACTCATAAATTTTTAATATTTAATTTATAATTCGATGCTCAAATCATTATGGGACATTGAAACATTGAAATCAGTTTCGAAAATTCATTTCTAAATGTTGATGGTTTATGGAAGAAAAATATAATGAAAGTTATCTAACAGATAATTTGATTATAAAACTGTTAAAAAAAGTGAAAAATATGCAAAAATTCAGAAATGTACAGAATATTAAAGCTCTTGTACATCAAGAATTGAGAGAAAATTGTTTCAGATTCTCATCTTGACAAACATGAAACACATCAAGTTGATTAAAAGTATTAAGAAAACACTGTAAATGTAGGTAAATTATTTTTTTAAATAAAAATTTACACCAAAAGAAATAGTTTACAATTTTTTCGGTTAATCAATTTTGTTTCTAGTTTTAAAGATGGAAACTATTCTTAGTTTCCATGTTGATGCTATTCATCCTTTCTAAAGTCTCCACATTTCTGTTTAAATACTCTTCCGGTATACATTAGTGATGAATGAGCAAATTTGTTTTGTCAAAGAGAAAATGAGATTTTTCAAGCTGCTTTGTTTCCTTTACGGTCTGAGAAAATATTATTGTAAATGTGTCGTAACATTTGTTTTGACTTTCTGTGAATAAAAATTTTAAGATTTAAAGGAAATAAGTTTTGGCGAAAATACAAAGAAACGTACTTAATTAACGGATTACAAATGCATTTAAATTCTTAATGTATGCAGAATTCCTATCATGACATAGAAATTTCCATCAAAAACAAAGAAAATTACGGAACAGTGAAATGGACTGTTATAAATTATATTAACAAATGAGTTGCGTTATCTGTGAGAATACAACAAACACAATTAAATTTGACGTCTTCACCACTTAAAATATAATAGGAAAAGCCTCAATTATTCTCCTTTAATTTGCTGTGCACTCTAATTACTGTCAAACAAACTCTATCTTTTCTCTAGACAACAAGTATAGAAAGAAATTTTGCGTTTACTTCCCGTAATTTGTTTAAACCTCTAATCATCATCAAACACAGGACAAATTACGTTTCAGTGGAATCGAACGCATCAAGGCCAGTCGTGCACGCTTTTTCTCTTCATGTGTAAACTGGGATTCCACTAAAAGGAGATAAAAAAAGGAAATAAAAGCAGGTGGAAAAAAAAAGTTAGCAGGTGATGAAATTGAAAAGTGGAAATGCTGAGTCAGTATGCTAGGCGACTAATCTTTTATTGAAGACAGACGGGAGAAGAATTAAATAGAATTCTGAATTCGCGAAAGGCCTCATTTAATTCTGGGCAGTAGGTGGTAATTGGTGTTGCAAAGGTGATGTTAATGAACAGAGTCATAGCCATCTGCTTTCTTATCTACGAAGAACAGGAACTGCCTTTCGCTTCTGTCTTTAGCGGCGGCAGCTTTTTGTTGTTTAATTTCTTTCTTTTCTAGAAAGAATGGGGAAAAATTCGACAATTGTAACATTAGGAACAATAAATGTTCGGAGTGCGTGCGAAGGAAAGTTATTTATTGAAAGAACAATCCAGGGAGAGAAGCCTTTGTGTCGTTGAATTTTGGACAACGTTACGCATTGAAGTGATCGGATGCTCTTTAACATTTGATGGTTTAAAGGAAATTAAAGATTGCAAAAGTTATTTTGGGACTTCAAGATTTAACAACTAGAAAGTAAATGCTTAAAATCCTTTATATTTTTGGGAGAAAAATAATTTGATCAACTCGAAGTAATACATTTTTGAGCTTAAGACGAAGGGTTACATTAATTACAGATTTCACTGAATAATTCTATCAAAAAGTTTCTACTGAGTGTTTTTAACTTATTCGAATAAATTTAATATTTTATAAAAATATGTTTTCAAGTTATTTAAATTTATAAAAAATATCAAAAAATCAACTGCTTTTGATTTAGATTTTGTTTCAACCGATTTATTGCTTTTTAAGAATAATTTCGGCTGCACAAAAAATGTTGGAAAAAAAACCTTGTAATTATAAATGGGGGTCAAAAGTAGCTTTAAATGGAAGTGAAATGGAAAAAGGTATTTTGTTTATGGGCACTCTTAATTAACTTGGTGAATTAAATATTCAAACTGAACTCTATAAATGAATTTTTATTCATTAGTGATATACTAGAATTTAGATATTCAAATACTTATAAGATTTCAATGAATGTATAATGTGTTAATAATTTCTCAATTTCTCAATTAATTAATTATGATAAATTAATCAAATCTCAATCAGTTGCATTCTATGGAATATGGAAACGTTTGAAACCATTATATAATTCGACATTTTCAGAATTTTTTCGAATGATATTCAATTGTTTGAATTTCTGATTCAGTATGGCAGTTATTTGTATTTATTGCAAAAAGCAAAACTTATTTTAAAAAATTCAAACGATTGTAAAACAAAACTGCACTTTAAAAAAATTTAATAACTATTTTAAATTTGCTATTATTTTTCACTAAGAGTGTCACATTGGGGTGAATTTAAGAAAAGACTTCAAGACTCTATAATATTTTTAATTAATGAATTATCCATTAAATATTAGAAATTTGAATTTTTTTACTTCTTAATATACTAATAAAAATATAATAATTTTAATAATTATTTAAATAATAATTTTTTCAATAATAATTTTTATTTTTACGCAATTTGTTGAAATGAAAATTAAACCAGATTAGCTTTATGCACTTTATAAAATATAATTGCAGTATTACTATTAAATTAAAGCGCATTGTATTAAAAATAGTTTATAATACAAATAAGGGTATTGCATCATTCAAATATTAGGCAATGAATTGTATTATAGAAATATAATTTGATATAAAGCACAAGCCATAATTCTGATCTTTTTAAATATTAGTTATATTGTCTTTACTCTTAGATATTGAAAGTCTTATAGCATTTGATGACATACAGAAAGAAAATGGCTCATCATAAAATCAGGGTTTACATACTAATATAAGTTTTATAAAATCGTTCTGACCCATAAAACAAGAATTCCAAACATTTATTTGAGCTTGAAAAGCAGCAATCAAAAAAGCTGGAAGGCATAAAACATATCTCATATATAAGATCTGTAAGCCATTTAAAGCAGATTATATGTGAGGAGCTATAATATTATGTCTTGAAATAAAATTTGCGGGAAGCGAAGGCGGGATTTTAGAAAAAGAATAAAAACATTAAGCTAAATAAGAGGAAAAAAAATGACTAAAGAAAGTGCTTTTTTTCTTTCCCTAGAAGGCTGATTTTAAGTGAGTTGACAATAATAACTTTTCCAGATATTTCTTTTAAATGAAGAATTTTACCTTGTTTTTAAATATCGATAAAAAATCAGTGCAGCATTATGCTTTGTTTTATATGATCACTTAAACGAAATGATTTAATTTAATGCTTAATGAAATTTAAGAAGATTTAATTCATGACATTGATTGTTCTGACTTTTTAGGTAAACATTCTATTTTAAGGCAACACGATGATTATTTGGAATATTCGGATTTATTTCTCTTAATATTCAGGTATGATCAGTTATGGGATGATACGAAACCCCTACTTCAGTATTCAAAATTTCGTACCACATTAACTTGAAGAAGATTGACCCATGACAGCCTTATATTTCAAGTAGTCAGGTGAAACGAATTGTTTGTAAAAAATATCTTGAAATCACGATGACTTCTCTTATTTTGTGAGAGTCAGGCAAAGAATTGGTGAATTTATATAATGACGGCTCGTCTTTCAGATAATGCATAAATGTTGCCTTCTTAAAGTTATTTTAAAAATTTTGCTTTTAAATTTCTCGTTTATGAAATACAAAAAAAATATTGTAATCATGAAATAATCCGCATCCGAAATTTTGATAAATCTTCACATTTCAAACCTCCTTGAATTCAATCAATACATTTTTGGTATTTTGTCTATCTGTTAAGACGATTGTGAAAGTGTTTTGAACTAGACGAAGGAATAATGGTGTGTATTTTTGATCACATTCGTAGATTTTGTTTTAATCAAATGTTGAATGAAATTCATCCATAGAAAGTATATCTTGCTGTTTGTCCATATTCAAGGGAACACGATTACTATAAAACGTAAAAAGTTTGATAAATAATTTTTTATATAGTTTAAACATCTAAAATGTATATAAGAAACAGAATATCAACCAAATCCATCCAGGGATTTGCCGTCCTTACCGTCCATGGATCTGCAGTTTTGCATGCATGAAAACGCGATAGCTCAAAGGCGCAATGATTTAAGCATATGAGATTTAGTATTCGAATTTCAGACTATAATTATGATTCCATAATTTTAATTGTTTGGAAAATGATGTCCAAGGTATACATTCAATTTTCTGGCACTTGGGTATTAACAGCATTCCAACAACTGATCACCAAAAGAAGATCGTTCTAAAATAGGGCTCTTTTGTTGCTATGATTCGCCAAAAACATATAGGTTAATAATATACAAGTACAATATATTTGAGATTATGCTAGAAAGTTTCAAAGAAAACTGACCTGATTATCTGTTTTTAATCTTATTGTTATTATTCCGCTCTCAGAATTCCAGGAAAAATATAATAATAATAATAATAATAAACTCTAAGAAGTCAAGGGCGAAGGAAATAAAACAAAGCATAGGTTATCCAAAGACTTTATCTTAACAGTATGAAAATTAGTCCACTATGCATTGCTAAGTGACAAGAAGAGAAGCAAGGAAGTTGCATTTAATCAATTGTTTTATATGGTATGTCGGTAAGGATTTCTGCAGCTCAGATTTGGCGTTGAGCTAACTGTTCCTTTATACCCACAGATTAAATTTGCTCTATTTATTTTTTTCATCGGCTCTTATTTTACTGTTTCAGATCCGGTTTCAAGGCAGCGGTAGCCTGGTTGGTAGAGCATCAGTCTCGTAAACCGAAAGGTCGTGGGTTCTGTCCTCGTCTCGGTCAAAGACCGCCGTGTTGGCTAATGGCAGTTGGGGCACGTTAAATATGTAGAGACTGCAAAGTCCTCCAAGTTCCCATAACAAAACGATACCTCTGGGGGTACTGAATCAGGGATGAGTCGGTCTCTGATTTGGATCTAAATTCCGACTTGCTGATGGATGAATGCGTGTATGAATGAATTCGACCACCCCCTAAAAAGGGTTGTGTCGTGTGTGTAAGCTAGAAGTCAGACTTCTGCCCTCTGGGTGCTCAGGGGTCTTTACCCTCAGAAGCTACTCCACCCCCTTTCCGTGAAAAAACACGGACACGGCAACAACAACAGATCCGGTTTCATATTTTTCCAACTAAACCACATTCTTTCAATGCACATCAATTTTCTTTTGTTAGAAATCCTTCACAAAAAAGGATACGATAGTAATTTTCTTAAATTCAATTTATATAGTCACAATTATATCCCATCGGGAGTGGTCTTCCCAAAGCCTCTTCGCATGCTTTCCAATGAATTTTTTATCCTCCTTTCCTGTAAAAAATTGGATAATGTTGTGAATACTTGCGCAGCATTGATGAACAGTTATTAAATATAGATCTTGGCATGAGTCCAGAATTTTTATTGAAATTCCTGTCGTTTAGCCTTTTCTCCGAACATTAGACACCAAAATCTGTCGTAAAATCACAGTTATAGTCACAGGATGATATATAGAATTTAATCAAGCCATTTCATTTTTGAGTTATTACGTACATACTTACGAAAGTATATACCAACAAATATTTGACATACTTAGTTCAAAATTTGATAAATATCTGTATTTTTTATTATATATTTTTTATGTGTTTCAAATTTTATTTTACTTCGCGCTTTACGTTTCGTAGTTGTTGAACTATTTATATTCGAACAGCCAGATACAAATTTATTCCTATGAATAGATTTAGTTTAAACTTTGATATAAATAAGCAAATTTTATCGTAATTTTATTTAATAAATTTCTGTCTTTTGACTCAAAACGTTTTCAGTTATCGCTTTAGACAAATAGTCAGACAGACATAATGCCAAAAATGTATTTTTTAGACTGAGAGATCAGAAACGCGGGGATTCATAAAAATATCAGGTTCAAACTTTTGATGATTACAATATTATGTATATATTTATGTGTATATATAGGTTCCATGTTCCTACATAAGCAACTGGATCAAATTCAACCAAGTTTAGTTTCGCTTTTTATATGACAAATTTTTAAAATAATTCTTTTAAATAAATTAAACTAAGGAGAAGAATCTGTAAACTTTTGAACAATTACTTAAAAAATTAATTAATACTCAATCAAAAAGAAATGAATCCAAATTTTACACTTTTTCAATCATAAATTGCTCAACCATTATTTTCTAAAATTTGTGTTTAATATTAACTGATGCCTTTTGAAAGGTTTTTTATTGGCTTTAAGTTTAGTTATATTAACGTCCCGTTTTAAAGCACACTAGGGCTATTTTGCGCAGACATCATAATTGTAACCGTTGTCAAATGACGAGGACGGCATCTGAACTAACCCTCTCTCCAAGCTTCCACACCATATCAGTGGGAATATGTTTTGCCCCGACTTACACTAGACATGTTTACAAGAAGGTTCCTCTGTTGAATCGGCCTCGAACTTGAAACCCTCCGGTTCTGAGACCTTGCCACCAGGTACCGCGGCCCTATAATGGCATTAAAAAGATATTAATACAGATGTTCGACGACAACAGACACTGTATGCTATGAGGGACTATTCGAAACCATCACGAAACTTGAAGTCTGGAGAAGTGTTTTCCACAACAAGCTCTGTGATACCGAATTCATTTCGATACTATCGATGTCTTTTTCAATTTTTATTGATCTCTGAAAATTTACTAAATAATTGAAAATTGCAAACGCTTTTGAAGTAAAGATATTTGTATATACGCCGTTTCTAGGCAGTGGTGTGGCTTTGAACTACCCTAACCTAATTTTTTGATATTTCAGCATTTTTATAAGAATTATAAGATATTTCAGCATTTTTATTCATTTTGAAATAATTCTAAAATTGTTTGAATTTGATTAAACATTTCTTGAAATTGAAATATCAAATCTCCTTTCTTTTCATAAATAAGTCCTCGTTTAATTGAGAATAGTAAATTTCTCTGCATTCCACTCAAATAAAATATTTCAATGAGAAAATCGGATTATTCACTTTACAATAACTCATATTGAGACGAAAGCAAGAAAAATAAAACTTTCATTGGAAAGTAAAATCTTTTTACTGTTTATGAACAGAAATATAACACAAAGAGCTTTCTAGGAACACATTAGCAAACTTTTAGAGTAAAAATTCAAAAGCAGCCGATTAACAATTAGTAAAAAGAAAAGTTATTAATTTGGCTTAGCTCGTTTTTTGTTAAGGAAAATTTAACCACTAAATTAATTATTTCAAAATTCTATTTAAAACCATTCTTATATTTTAGTTTTTATTATTAAATTTGAAAAATTTATAATCTATGTAGATAACCAGCTATCGATTATTAAAAATTGCCTGATTCAACATATATTCGAATTTTAATTTAAAAAACGTTTCAGACGATACAAGGATTTTGAATGTTGTAATATTTTATATCAAGTAGTTTAAATTTAAAATGTTATACATGAAAGGATTTTAATCCCCCACAATGTCGAATATATCAATTAATGTGAGCATTTATGCATTCTTTTTGAAATTTACTTTTACCTTTAGGGTAAATTTAAATAAATCATTTTTAAGTTGGTGTTCTTTCTTAAATATCCCATCATTTAATAAAATTAACATGAAAGAAATAGTTTTGTAATATATTTTAATATATTTCTAACGAATCGTTTCGAAGAATCGTAGTAAGGATGCAAAACTGTTAATAAGTATAAAATTTTTTGGGGGAGTCTGTATAATTTTTGGTAGAACAGCTTTGGAATTCTTATATTTTTTTTATTAATCCTTATATCTAGATCATTCTTAAAATATTTCAGAATTATGGAATTAAATTAGAATAATAATTTTAATATGAGATAAGTAATGTTTAATAATTTGTATTAAAAATTTCAGAAAAACGACAACAGTGTCTCACATTTTATCACATACATGGTAAAATTAATATTTTAATGGGAAAATATAATTGCTGTAAGTTGTATTTCAATTAATTTTGAAAAATTTACTAAAATCACTGAAAGATTCGTAAAGAAATAAAATTTATGTCATAGAAGAGATAATTTTTTTTAAAAATTTTAGTTGTAAAAATAATGTTGCTATAAATTAGGGCAGAAAAAAGTAAAATCTTTCTATACTTCTCTCCCCAATTTACGTTTCAAACAAATTTCAAAAATTTAAAATTTATCAAAATCAATAGGTATTTCATAGATACTTTCAATAAAATAGCTATTTCGAGTGTTTCCTGAAATACTGTTCACAAATATGTACCAACCTAGTAAACAAAAGTTAAAAATATATATCTGAATATGTTTAACATATACACTGATGGAAAAAAAAAATCCCAACACTAGGAAGGAGCTGTGCTAGATAAACGAAATTTGGTAGGCGTGTTTATACATCTGAAAGATGACGTCGATTCAAATTTCGAGCTACGCGCGTAAGTAGGGCGCTGGTAGTGACAATATGAACATGCAAATGAGGTTTGCTTTAAATAAGCACTGTAAGGTTCGTGATCGTTATTTACAGTTCAAATTTGACGTAGTGGGTTAATGTGAGTCAAGGATGCCTCTGAGGAGACGAAGAAGCAATTATCAACAGTTCACTGAGTTTGAACGAGGTCTTGTTGTAGGGCTACGAGAAGATGGGTTTTCTTTCCGCGATATTGTTGAAAGACTTGGCAGGAATGTATCCACTGTGCATGAGTATTGGCGGCAGTGGTCAAGGGAAGGTACTGCCTTAAGAAGACCAGGTTCCGGGTGGCCACGTTGTACTACTGAGAGGGAAGACCGTCGTATTCGGCGTATGGCTGTGGCTAATCGTACTGCGTCTGCAGCTGAAATTCGAGCTGCAGTTGGCACCGCAGTGACACAACGAACTGTTACAAATCGGTTACTTCAAGGACAGCTCCGAGCCAGACGCCCTGTACAGTGCATTCCACTGCCGTTTGCGACGTGAGTGGTGTGAAGCTAGAGCTCATTGGAGGACGGAGTAGAGATCTGTTGTGTTTTCTGATGAAAGCCGGTTCTGCCTTGGTCGCAGTGATAGCCGTTTGTTGGTTAGAAGGAGGCCAGGTGAACGCCTGCTAGTGACCTGTCTGCGGCCTAGACACACAGGGCCTACTCCTGGAGTTATGGTTTGGGGAGCAATTTCATATAACAGCAGGAGCACTCCCGTGGTTATCCCACGCACCCTGACTGCAAATTTGCACTTTGTTGGGATTTTTTTTTCCATCAGTGTATATATATAACCTGCTTTTAAATGGAATTCTGTAAATTTTGCTAAATAATTAATCCAAATTCAACATTTAAAAACTTTTACCCTTATTAAGCCTTCATAACTTACGACAGCTAATTGTATATCTGTTAATGCATACAATTGTTTGATTTGAATTCTTCTCTTAAATGTCAGTGTGACATCAGTTATTAATTTCTCAACTCGTACCTATTATAGCAAATGCATTGTAAACTTAAAGGCCTGTTTTTTTAAAGAGGGGAGGGGGGATAGCTATTTTAGAAAATGAAACCAATAAGAGTAATGTTATGTTTTTTCCCCATGCAAAAGCATGATTCATTTGGACTTCCTGTTAGTTTGTCGCAAAGGAATAAGCGGGTTTACTTTACTAGAATATTTGAAACGTATCCAAACCTCAGTGTTTTCTTGACTATTGACTCAATGGAGGAGCAATCTTGCATTGAGATAGTTCTAAATATTTTGTAAATTTATTATATTATATACTAGCTGTCTTTGGCGACCAGCTGGTTCGCCATGAGTAATGAGTTCTAAAATTTTCAATTAAATCACCTATTCATTAGCCTTGAAGTAATTCCGGGCATTGATTGGCCTGAAATTAATATTTCCTTTAAGATGATGGACGGAAAGTTCTAAAAAAACGCGTTTTCCTAATAATATTCTTTAATTTTATAAATCAGTCAGTTTTAATGATTGATTTAGAAGACTGATTGTTGTAGCAACTTTTATTTAAAATACTAATGAAAATATTTTGTAAAATATGGCTCTCAGAGCAAAGTATGAAGAAATCTAAAACTCATTATTCATAAATGCATAATTGGATTCCAGCCACATAAAATGCCACATAAATTCAATCAGGTTTATCTATACTTATAATAAAGCTCAATTTGTGTGTGTGTGTGTGTGTGTGTGTGTGTGTGTGTGTGTGTGTGTGT
>JAPMOQ010033694.1:7567358-7585385 GCA_026543055.1 Argiope trifasciata
ACACACACACACACACACACACACACACAGAGAGAGAGAGAGAGAGATACAGATAGATAGATAGTTTTTCACCCTCAAAAATGATAATAGCATTAGCATTTCTAGGTTGTAAACAAAAGATAAGGGATTCTATTTTTAAAAATCAAGAATAACATGTTTTTCTTTGAATGGAAGGCAAGCAATCATTTTAAAAACTAATACTCCCATTATATTTTTTCATGAGGATGAATTTTGTCAAATATTGACATTTTAATTCGAGGGAAATGCAGGACGAGAAAAAACAGTGTTACCTAACGTGTTGATGCTTTTATGATTTTGTAAAATAACAAGTTCTTGAGTAAATAAAGATATTTATACTTTTAAATTTAATTCTTATTACCATATGAATACCAGGACGAAAAATCGAATCAATCTCTAAAATTTAATAGCATCTATTTTGCAGAGTTTTATAAATATAATATTCTGGAGCGTGCTCAATTTACTTATTTTTAAATCACGAATGAATTAATGCATCATATTTACTATCATGTTACTATTTATGTTATATGATAATCAGTTGTCCATTAGACACACATAAATATTATAATTTTCTTTTTCTATCCTATAATATCTTGTCCATTAAATACTCTCAAATATTAATGTCTTCACTTTAAAGGGTTAATATAAAAATAAATGGCTTGTAGTGATGTAAAAAAAATGCATATTCCATCCATTAACTTGGGTTGAAAATGGCCTATAATAGGCTTTAATCAATTTTGTGAATGCATTTCACTCCATGCTTTTATCTAAATGATCAAAGTGCTAATATAATTCCTAAAATAAATTTCAAATTCTTAAGCATTTCTTATTTATTTATTTATATATTTTTAAAGATAAATTATCATTTTAATTTTTCATATTGGCATGAAAATGTTGCCAAATTGTAGTAAAATGTTAACAGAATACTTACATGTATTAAGCTGTATAAAAATCTTAAATAATTAAAAACAGCAACTTTATAACTTTAGTTGTTATCAGACTTAATAAATATATTTTATATTTATACAGAGATCTGAATCTGAAGGTTTCATCAAAGTTTTTGAAGTCTTCCTAAAATTATTTTTGAATTGCTGACATTTCTAATTTGTTGAAAAAAAAACCCCAATATTTTTTAATGGTTTAATCGGTTTAGAGAATTGTATTTTTTAAAATTTTGACATCGATTAAAATGCAATTAAATTCAAGAGATCGCATAAATTTCTTTTAAATGAAAAGAAAATTAATTTTCTCCAATAACACTTTTCAAGAAAGTGAATTTTGGCAAATTAAGTCGGAAAACGTAAAAGATGAAAATTATTATTCATTTGACTGTCTTCTATGGATTACAGAAAAAAAAATCATTCAAATCATTAATATGTTTTTTGTAGGATAATGAAGTGAGTGATTGGTGCCTTTTTACTTTTTCTATTTTAGTTGATGGTTAGAATTGAATAGTTTCTATTTAGTTCTTTAAAGTTATGCCTTCCATTTTTATACAATCTTAAGCAACTGATATTTCTTAATACTTGTGGAAAGGGAATTTGCTTATTTTTGTACGTGCAAGAGTTCTGAAATGCTACAAAATTGGGTGGTCGCGATGACAATGTAATGGCGTATGTTTGGAATTAAATCCTATTTTAATAGATTAATTTAATACAATCTTTCTTCCTTGCATGCATACACACATACTGTATGATCCAAAAGTCAGGTAGAACTTTAAAAGTGAATAATTTGAAAACGAATAAAGATAAAAAGAGTAGGATGCACTAAACAGATGGAAAAGAAGCCGGGTTTTGCGTGGCAATGAAACAAAAACAATTCTGTTGGTGATCAACAGATGGTGCTATAGTTTTTAATTTAACCAAAAGATGATTTAGAAATGAAAAAACGTTGACAACTTTCAAGTCAGTTTAATTATAGTTAATTAGTTCAATGTTCAATGTGCTGTCCATCATTTAGAAGTACTGCTGTGAGACGAGTCACCACACCGATCACAACATTTAAACAGCATTTCTTGCGTTATGGTAGACACATTTTGAGTGATGGCATCTTTCAGTGCTGCTAGTGATGCCGGTTGGTCAAGGTACACTGCCGACTTCAAGAATCTCCACTTGCAAAAGTCACAGGGTATCAAATCAGGAGATTTTGGAGGTCATGTGTCATTAAATTATAGACTGATAATGCGATCCTTCACAAATGTTGAGAGTAGCAGGCTTTTTTCAGGTAGATCTATATGAGATGGTGCTCCACATTGCATGAAGTTGACTGTTTGGAGTGATTGCCGCGCTTGCAGTTCAGGAATAATGCTTTTCTGTAACAGTGCTGCATATCGCTGACCAGTAATAGAAACTGTTTTGAAACCTGCCTGTGTAACTTCCAAAAAAAAATTATGAAACCAGCAGTGAAGCCACACTAAACTGTCACTTTAAGGCAGAGGGTCTCGACCTTTTTTGAACTGGCGCTCCCTTTTCTAGTGAATACTTCGATACCGTCTCCTTATCACTCCAGAGAGATAAGAGCGTACATAATACACGGTGAAAACAAGAATTAATATTAAAACATTACTAATCGATAGAGTATTGTTTGGAATTGAAAAGCTACTGAATATTTTCTTGATTTAAAAAAAGGAATAAAAATTTTAGCTTACCTGTTATAAGGACAAACAGGGGTTTTAATAATACGAATTAATCCATAATAAATTATTGCTTTCTAATTAAATAAATTGACAGTTTTAGAGAACAATCAAAACGCATACTTAATTACATTAAAAGTATTTTTATTAAATTTTAAAGACATCGAATTTCTAACTTAACTAATGAGACAGCTGTATTTGATGCATTTACAGGAGCGTGTTAAAATCGGGCTCAATTTTACTTAAAAAGCAATCGTAATTTGGCGCGTTCAGTAATATGGAGCCGATTTTTCTTTTTCGTTACCAATGTTGCTACAGCACTAAATCCACGTTCTGCTACATATGAAGATGGGAATGCTATCAGAAGTCGCTGAACACTCGCCCATAATCCTGAATGCGGTTACAAAATTGACTTCTACAGCCAAAATCTTTTATAGCCATTCTTGAACTTAATTTTCTATTCATCATTCGTCGTAATTTCTATTAGGTCCTTCTTTAACTGAAGTGATCCTGCTGCGGTAACATTGGAAAAAGGATCCAAAACCCAGTCTGATATGTCCATATTTAAAATGTCCTGGAATCGTTCCTTGAAGTCATTACATACTATTTTTGGTTTATATTCCCACGTCCCTCCATGCCATATCAACACCCCCTGATTTTTTCTGAGTCTTTTACCGCCCCCCTGAAAGCTTCAAATGCCCACATTGGGAACCTATGCTTTAGGATGTTGCAAGGGTTTCTCAACAAATGCATGTGGAGTTTTTGTGGTCCACTCTCGACAATTGTGGGTGCTAACAGCCCAGAGAGTATGAAATGCACTTCACCTGTCCAAAGCACTGCGTGAAGTCAATCGTTCTGCTCTTCCATCGTATTGAATATCAAATTAGCAAAATCCTGGCGAGAGTCGGGGGTTTCATTTCATGGTTATACTACAACTTGTTGGGATACCGTTTCAGAGTTATTTGCAGTGCTCTCCAAACTCTTTCGTAGGACACTTTTGTCTGCCTTGAAACTTTTCTAGCATTGCACTCCCCATGTACAGAAAACGCCTACAAGAATTGCACCATCTGCACCATTGTCTTAGCAACAGCAGCAGCTGCTGAGAGACGTCCCCTTACTTGAAGTGACGCTAAAGAACCTGTAGCCTCAAATTTCTTCATTTTGTTCAATGCAGAAGATGCTATTGGTCCTTTGCTAAATCGCATACCCTTCATGTAGCGATATGCTCACAATGCCACAGTTGCACTTTCCGAGTTTTGATAATACAGTTTAACTAAGAAGGTCACTTCTCAACTATGGACAGCATTTCGATGTATATAAGCATCGACTACCTTTACCTGCTATAGTTGCTCTTTTTTATGTCGTATGTTGCTTTGCAATATCCTCCATCAGAAATGCGACATCGCCATTTGTTGATCGCCAACAGAACTATTTGTTTTCCTCACCATATAAAACCCGGCTTCTTTTCCATCCGCTTAGTGAAATCGACTCTTTTTATCTTTATTCGTTTTCAAATTAATTTTAAAGTTCGTTCTGACTTTTAAATCACCCTGTATATATATGTATAATCAGGTGATTTCCTTTCTATGCAATGTTATCTATTTTAATGTGAAAGTAAAGTTATTTGCTATGCTTATAGTATGTTGAATTTGTTTTTGACACTAATAATAAATGTGTGTGGGATATTTTATTTTAGCATCTAGTATAATTTTATGAATTTGCACTTACATACGAATTTCATGACGCAAGAGGTATTTCCTTGAAAGTGGCAACAGTTATTGAAAATTTTACATTCAAAGAGATTTTATACTTTTTTATGAGACGCAAAAAATATGATGATTATGTTATTACTGAGGAATTTACTAATAATCATTTTGAGTTTAAGGAAGTTTTGAATAAAACTCGCTAGGGTGCTCATCCCCCGACATTGTCTGGACAATTAGTTTCCCAGATTTATGCAGAGAATCAATAATTTCAAAGAATAATGATGTATTTTGAAGCAGTACTCCGTTAAATGAGAAATGAATATGTATGTTCAAACAATTCTCTGTTAAATAAATTATAAACCGTGTGCACATTTGGAAACACATCCCGTCGGATGGATGAAAATTGAATATGTATTTTTGAAACAGTGCCATGTTGAATGAGCGAGAAATGTGTATGCATTTTGGAACAACGAAAGAATGAGTACGCTATTCAATGGATGGGAATTGAGAGTACATTTTGGAATAATTTTCTTTGAATAGAAGAAAAATAGTATGCATTTTGCAAGAATACCTTATTGGATCGACAAGAATTGAACATACATTTGAGACAGCTGCCTTTTAGATGACTATCCAAAATTTGATATATATCAACAATAACGAGCCAAGACCCCAGACATAGCTTCTTCATTCAAAAAAAATCGACATGATTTTTTGGTCATGGTGGTCCTAGTAATCTAAGAATTAGTTGTTCCAAATCTACCTTGATCTACCAATTTGGTGTAATTGTCAGAACACGTTAGATTTGGTGTAAATGGCCGAGATGATTAAAAAAAACATTAATATTTTCTAATCATCGTGGTCATATTCATAGAACAAGACAAAATATACACTGTGGGAAATTCTGACTTTGATCTACCAATTTGGTGTAATAATAATAGGAAATTGAAAATACATTCATCAATCCGCCCTTCCCGTTTTTGAATTGTTGCGGCCACATAACAAGAGCACACTAATAAAAAATAATCAAGCTAAGATGGATTTTATTCGAAATTTAAACTAAATTTTTCAGTCGCAATGTTAAAACTTTGTTTTAAATTTCTTCCACGTAGATTTTTACGTAATGAAGCTATCATACATTGTAGGGCAGGGTTTTTCATTCATGATACCTGCATCATATATATATATATATATATTTTATTACGCAAACATATTAAAAACCTGTTTGATTGATTTTATCCGAAATATATGACGAGGTGCTGTTGGGATCAATCAGTTGATATACATTTGATATCAAACAATTTATATACATTGAATGTAAAATTGTTCGAAGATTACATTATTTTCTTTTCGCATATTTTGCTGAAATAATATTAAAAATGACATCGGTCATGAATTTCAAGCAATTAATTGTTCTTAGCTTAAGAAAAAGGAAAAATTATTATTAAAAATGGTATCGATCTCCAGCACTAAAAAAATCCCAGTTTTAAAACTTTCGATTTCATAGACTTTTATTTACTATGACTGAAACATTCACCACAGAGAGGAGAAAGATTGATTTGTGTCACAACGAATTTCCTTTCTGATGCGACAAAGTACAACTTTTTGCCGTATAAACACAGACTTTAATTTTAGTTTTTCCGTTTTATTTTCATCTCTCTTTTTCCGCAAAGCTTAGCATTGCGTCGGTTGCGTGTGATGAGAGTTATCATAGCAATGGGTTTTGTAAATTTAATAAGATGCTAGCAGGATATTGAAACGATATAAGAGTTTTCTTTTAAAGTTAGCATAGAAGCATCGGAAAATATTTTACCGCAGAGCATTGTATCTTGTAAAACCTAGAAGTTTATTGCGATTTAAGTATAAGCACATTTTAAGCTAAAAAATTAGAATTTTTGGAAAATTTGATTAAACTCTGCTGCTTCAGAGCACTTATTTAGAATAATAACCTGATGCATTTAAATCTTTAAAGAGGGAATTTAGTATTTATTCAGATAGAATTTGTATTGTAAAAATAAATTACTTTAAATCGATAAAATAATATTGCATTTATCAGTGGACTAATTAATTTTTTTAAAATCTGATTATTTTTTACTTTTTAGTCTCTAATCCATAACCCAGTGATTCTCAATTTTTTTTTCATAGCGGCACACTTTTAACGATTTCAAAATTTCAATGCACACAAAGAAAAAGATAAGTTTTAAAGTTATCACATGATAATAATTCTGTATGTAAAATAAAATAATAAAATATGTACTACAAAAACAACAATACTTTCATTAACCTTCCAGCGGGCGCGGGTATGTGAGAGGTACACTAGAGATAAATTTCGTTTTTTAACTTTAGATCTGGTGGCACTAAGAACGCTTGCCATTGGCTATTTGTCCCCGTCCCTTTGACCTACTTTCAGTTGTCGGCGTAAGTTTGTGGCAGTAATAGGTTTCTTCCGATCAAATATTTGTATTTTAGAGATACGCGCGACCGCTCATGTAAGTTTTTGTCACATCTGATTTTGTATGATTTTACAAATAAATCCGTCTTGTTTTAGACTGGCGACAGGTGCCAAAACCACTTACGAAGGAAAATTCTGAAAAAAAGCCTCCACATCTCTAAAAAGTGAGCTAAATTAAAAGTGCCAAAGAGAAAAGCCGAACTAGGTATTGAAGAAGTGGAAGATGTGACCCCAGGAAAAAAAAACTTTGCCAAAAAGAAAAGTGGACTAGAATCACGAGGTTTCAGTTGTGAGATTTGACAGAAATTTATATGTTTGGAGCATGCTAAAGACATTTGCTCAAATTGCTACGTTGCAATGAAATAACAATGAAACTATTTTCTTCCTTTTCATATCTTTTTCAATTACTTTTTCCTTTTCATACATAAATTCTGTATTTTTGCACTTCTATATTTTATATGCAAATTGTTCTGTCAAAATATCGACAATTTCATTTATATTGATTTTATATCAATTCAGTTAACCTGTGATCATTTTATATTGTTATTGCAATCTACGTTTATATTGTTTGTGCTTCTTTTTAAGTAAAAAATGTTTAAAGTGATTGTAGTTATTAATCCTAAGCTATTTACAATATAAATTTAATAGTTGCGCTTTTGAAAATTTACAATTTACTATAGCGTATGTGGGAAATACGCGCGACCTTTCATGTTGGTATGACGGTCGCGCCCGCTGGAAGGTTAAGAGATTAATTACACGGTAATAATGAGAATACATGTTATGAGAAATTTATGAAATGTCACATTTATCGAAGATAAAAAACTGTTTTTCGAGAAAATAGTTTTTAACTGCTGTAAACACAAGTTTTCTTTTACACTGTACTTTTCTTCAATTTAAACAAACTTTACTCCTATTAAAGAAGTTATTATAATTTTTACTATATAAGTTTCTAAAATTTGGCCGTACTCTTTGGCGTCACAAAAAGTGTTGAGGCATAGTGGTAAAGAATCACTACTATAACCAATTGTTAAAAAATATTATTATGAATTTGTAATGCTGTTTGTACAGAAATTTCATCGTAAAGAAGAAATATTTACATACATTTTTGAAGGACGTCCAATCAATGATCTCTGTTCTTGGCTCGTTTGGTGATTTGGCGAAGAAATGGAGTCAAAAAGGAAGGTCATGCCGCGCAGTTTAATTTTACTGCAAGTTTAAGTTAATTCTTCTATATTTCCGAGCTGAAATGTATGGGGAAAGAAGGAGAGTCATGTCTGTTTAATCAAATAATATTCGGTAATACTAATATCCAATTTTGATTAGTTTTATAAGTAATACCATTTTCAGGCCGATTGTTCTGAAGAAAAATTGTCTGACAATCATTTTTTTTATACTCGAGAAAAATTTGCAGATGAATTTATAGATAGCAGAGAAATAATTTATCCCGGATGCAGGTTTTATTCTTCGAATTTCTGATAATGTACATCACCAGAATCCTGAAGATAATGATCTCTTTTGAACCAGTTCGGCTATTTACTTTTTGAATTTTTGAATTTTATGTACACCACTCGGTGTACTACTACTTGTTTCATTCTATATATATAGAATGAAATGAATGAATATCCATTCTATATCAGTCAATGAACGTAGTTGGCGCTACTGAAAATACGAGAGATGCTCATTTCGGCTTAAATCGCTTACAGTATCTGTCAGCGAGCTTGTAAATGCCATAAGTAACAAGATTAGTCAATATTGTATTTAGCTGAATTCTGTGTTCATTTCTTTATATCAAGCAAAAAAAAATTGAAATTCGTCTGTAAGATGAGCAAAACAGAATTGCCATAATTTAAACACCACATTTTTTGTTTTGTTTTTATATCACAATAAAATACTATACATAAATATATAATTTCGAAGTCATGGAAACAATGCGTTGGTTACTCGATTTTTTAAATTGTTTTTATTTACCTTTTTATAACCATACACATTTCGGACTTTTTAAAAATTATTCTGATAACAAAACATAATTTGACTATAAATATGCTGCTACCTAACATTTGGGCATATATATTACTTATCTGACGGAAAATTTCAAAAAGTGTGGTAGTCAGTTGATTAACCTTTCAAAACTGTTTTTATTTTGTGGTTAACAATAACATAAGTGGGATAATTAGCCACTCAAATATTAAGACCGTAAGAATGGCGATGGTTGAAATTAGTGTAAAATCCATAACCGTTTCCAACCATAATAAAATCAAATTTCGAAAAATATAAAGTTATTTTTTTTAAAGGAAATCCTTTTTTGTAAATTTAATATTGATATTTAATAAAAGTATTCAAACTTAATTTAGTTGTTTTTTATGATGAAACATTCGACAGTGAAACAACGGACAATCTATTGGATGCTGTAAGCGCAAAATAGCCTTTAAAGTGATTATGATGTTTTGTGGAAGTATTTTAAAACTGGAAAGATGAATTTTGAGTAATATGAGAATTGCTGACCTTTTTCCAATTAAAAATTAAAATCAGGTAAATAGTTCACGGTTAGAATTTATGTCAAATTAATTACCTATTCTAGCAACAAGAAATTCAAATTTTTACAATTTTATAGTAAAAAGGGAATTATAATAAATAATAATATAAAATTATAATAAAAAAGAGAATTATAATAAAAAGTGAATAATAATAATATATTTTTTCAGTTTAATATTAGAGATATGTTTCGATTTCTCGCCCATCTTACCTAAGATGACATAAAATCTCGCCGTTTAGATGGAGTTGGAAGCAAAAAAAAGTTGATGTTTTTTTTTTTTGTGTTTCTTGGAATGAGGTAAGTGTATTTTAAAAATTCTACCTATTCACTTATTAAGATACTGCAAATGATGCGCAATTAAAATTAAAATCCAATAAATTAACGGTCTTATCTACAATAAATTCAAATATATTTTAAATACTACATTACATTTTTTTAAAAACATTCTGTTGTTGTTGTAATGCCACTTGGACAAGTCAAGCCTAATTAGCAGAGCTGAGAAACATTCTAATATGTTTTGTAAATTTAATATTCAAATTATATTTCATTTATTTTTACCTTTTTCCATAATACGGCGAAGTAACGTACCATCTTTCTAGTGTTGGAAGCTAAAACGGGCAGTTAAAGTATTTTTGGTCTGCCATGGAATGATTTTGATGCCTTAGAGACGAATGTTGGGGAACGTAGACAAGGCATTAAAGCAATTTTATCGACACTTTAAAACACACACAAAAATAAAACTCAAAGAATAAGGAAGGGAAGGGAAAAATAGTAGAAAAAAAAGAGCAAAGGAAAACTGAAGTTTGTCAATATATTTCAATCTTTTCCCCCTCTTTTTTGCCATCTTACATAAAATAAAGTAACAATGCCCCGTTTTCTGGATCTTTAAACAAAAAAAAAAAAAAAAAAGAAAAAAAATCGAGGTGTTTCATGTCTTTCTTTGAACGGATGATGAGGAATTTTTCCCGAGTACTTTTCTCATTTAATTTTTAAGATTCTACAAAAGATTCGAAATTAAAATAAAAGACAAATAAATTAATTGCTTTATCAGTAATAAATACAAATTTAAAAATTTTAAAAGAAAAAAATAAATATGCCAATATGTTTTGTCAATTTAATATTCAAATTACATTTCTTTTATTTTTACCGTCATCCATAAGACGGCGAAGAAACGTACCGTCTTTCTAGTGTTGGAAGCTCAAAAGGGCAGTTAAAGTGTTTCTGGTCTGCTCTGGAATGATGTTGATGCTGCAGAGACGAATGTTGGGGGACGCGGACAAGGCATTAAAGCAACTTCATTGCCACTTTAAAACACACACAAAAATAAAAACTCAAAGAAAGAGGAAGGTAAGGGAAAAATAATAGAAAAAAAAGAGCAACGGAAAATTGAACTTTGTCGATTTGCGCGGTGGAAAAGAAGTTCTATTCCTTTCCTTTTCCGTTCGTGAAAGCTCCGAGAGAAAATTTTCTTTACTATCTTCTTTCTTCTTCTCCTTTTAAAACTCATCAAGGGAACTTTTCTTTTCTTTTCGATAATATGATTTCCCTATTTCTGCACTTCACGTAGAGAGAAACTTTTTCTGCTGCCTTCCTCTTTCATTCTTTTTCGCCTGTTTTTTAACCCTCCGTTTTCTTTTTATTAGAAGATTTTCTCAGCGCCTTCCGTTCCTTCACTTTTAGTTTCTTTATTTTGGAGAAATCTTTTAAGTATATTTTAGAGAGAGGGAGAGGGTTTTCATTTTTACAGTCCCCCCCTTCGCAATAACCTCCCCTCCAACCATCCTCTCTGTTAATCGTCCGGATTCTGTCAGGTTTCTAAACTTAGTTTTAATTAATAACTGAGGGAAAGGTCAAAATAAAAGAAGGGAATCAACGATTAATGAAGAACAGGAATGTCAGGGAAGGAAGATTTATTTATAGCAGATTCATTTTTCTTTGTGGGGGAGCAACCACTATTGAGGGTAGGAATGCGCCCACCAGCAGAATGCTGGGAAACACAATGACTAGTCGTTGAATCCACTCTTTTTTAACTCCACATTAATTTTTCTGAGAAACAACAAGCACAAACGAACGCGGCTATCGACTCAGAAAATTTCAAAGTTAAAGGATCTTCTTCGGACGCGCTCGCAATCAATATCATTGGACTTCCATTTCTTTCTTTCTACAAATAGATTTATTTAAAAGGAACGCTTTTATAAAGCAAGAGGAAGGAAGGATCGATACTCGAGAGAAAAGAGAAATAACGTTATTAAGAAATGTTTGAATATCAAAGTGTTTCAGAAAAGGAAGCTTGGAAGATTTTCAGAAAGAAATCCTCCCTTTAGATTTCGGAATATCTTTAGAAACGGTACCTTAATTTGTAGATGCAAATCATAAAACTGAAATCAGCATATTTGTAATATAATATCTGGAGGAATCTCCAGGATTCTATTCGATTACCTTTTTGGATTTTTATTTCTCAGGAGACCAATGCGGCTCTGTTTTATCAATCTAAGTAAAAATAAAATATTTATGATGAATAGTTATGAATATTTGTGGTATTATGGCATTTATTGTGGGCAGTATCAGGATCAAAGTTCACAATCCAGTTTCACCAAGCATTCATCATGCATTGGGTGATGTCACTTTATACTTATTGTGGTGGTGTAAAATGATTGAGATGCTACTTTTAATATCACTCTTTTACACATCGTAAAACCGAGAAACCAATTCGTGAAAGCCCCTTTGTTGCTTCAAAATAGAAGTATAACTAAATTGGACTAAATTTCATATCAAAGTCCAATGTTAACGTTGCATGATGGTTATCGTGGCATGACATCTTTTCTGTAAGCAATTTACCATTCTTCTGGAGGTATTTGTTGTATTAAAACCAGTTCACCAATTTAGTTTCACCAAACATTCTTCATGTATAGGGGGCTTCCTATTCTGCATATTGTATCGAAGTTACTGCCATTAATGTGGTGTAGAATTTGAAGATGGATGTAATATCACTCCATTACATATCTCAAAATTGAGAGACTAACACTTAAAAGTTCCCCTGTTGTTTCAAAATACAAATATAACTAAATTTGACTAAATATCATATCATAGTTCAATATTAAAGCTGCATAACAGTTGTTGGGGATGGACATCTTTATAATAATCAGTAATTTAAAGTCGCCCTCCTCAAAGCTCTGTCTTTGGCTATTAAGAAAGGATTCAGCCATTACGAAATTATATCATGAAAAATAATTTTCGAGTTTCAGTTTTATAATCATCTGGAAACAGAGAATGTGTCATCAAGTCGAGTTAATACAATCTCTGTTTCCAGATGATTATGAGTTTGAAACTTGAAAATTATTTTGTGTCACCATTCAGTGATTAGGTTCGAGACCCGATTCCACCGAAGAACCGCCTTGTAAGCGGGACTGACTCACGCTAAATACATAGGGTTAAAACGTCCTCTCTTTGGTGCGGTGGGGAAGTGTCAGAGGGGGGTACCATCTCAGGTATCGCCCTCCTCATCTAATCCCGGTCAAAGTTCCGAGGTCAGTGCCAAAATAGTTCTAGTCTTTCTTTAACACCAGATGTTAATATAACCAAACTAATAGTGTTGACTATTAGTTTGGTTAGTGACCAAATAGTATTGACTCAAAAAGGTTGGCCGTGGTGATGCGATGGACATATTTAATTTTTTTAGCCAGAGACCTTCCGGTTCAGCAGATTTCCATTGTATAATTTCCTCTTCTGTTTTTTTGTTTTGTTCTTTTCACTATTTAATTGAATAAATGCAAGATATTACAATAGCTATATACAATCATATTTTTTTGGTGGGGGGGGGAGAAACAGTCATTTGAATCCAACAAACTGATATAACGATGTCCTTAAAATTTCAAAATACCCGCACTGACATTTTAAAATTTTAACAGGATATCTCTTATATACCAAATATGTCATTACTTTGAGTCATATAAGTCATACACCACCTATATGACTTACATAACCAATAACCTATACAACTTTGTCAGAGAGCGTAGTTGTAAGTTATGGCATATTTATCTTTTTCTTTTCCTCATTTCACTACTTATTGAAGCCAGAAACTTCAGCGCGCTTCAAATGTATGAATGCAAAAGAATAACAGATTCATAATCCCTTTAGTATAAAAAGTAAAGACTTACGATATTTTAAAAGCAATATAAATCCGCCTCTATCAATCTCCAGTTTTTCTTGCACAGTTCCTATTTCCTGCTCTATTGTTGCTTATATTATAGACTCAACTATCTACTCTGTCACGCAAAGTAATACAATAAACGCAATTAATTTTCTTTTCATAAGAAAGAAAAATTATTTTTAAACAAAAAAATTATGTATATTTAAAAAGTTTTCTTATTTTAAAAGAAGTTAAACATAAAAACTTGTTAAAAACGAAATTATTGTAAATTACAATAAATAATTGAGCTTCACTAATACTTTTCTTTTATTATGTTTTGAATTGAGACTCGTATGTGTAGAAGTGCACCTCACCCACTATAATGGTCCTAAATATAAAATAGTTGAAACTTTCGTGTTTCTACATAAGTTAATAATTTGCAAATTTTATTATTGTAAAGTGTCTGTTTCTAAATAAGTTAATATACTGCTGTAAACTGCATGTTTCTAAATAAGTTAATAATCAAAATTACTACAAATTTTATTGCTGTAAAGTGTGTGTTTCTAAATAATTTAATAATTTACAATGTAACAAATGTTATTGCTGTAAAGTGCCTGATATAACTACTTTTTATCAAAAATAAATCCAGTGATGTGCTGCCAACTACTGGTATCTTTTTAAAGCTGCATAATTCGACTTCTTAGAAGAGTAGCCAAATACCAAAATATTAAATGGTACAAATTTTATGCGGTAAAAATTCTAGTCGCAAAAATTCTAATGAGTGGACTTCTGGAATGCAGAATTGAAAGATATATTTTTTAACATTAGTTGCCTTATTGATAGAAAACTATTTTATTTTTAAAACATAATAAGTTCGCAATTTTGAAATAATTAATTATTGAACTAAGCGAATATCAATTGCAAATCTTTTTTAAAAGTCTATTTCGAAGGCTTAACAAAAATGGTATTTAATAAAATAAAAAAAATAATATGAAACGTATTAAAATGCACGAATCCGGTAATTATTATGCTGCATGAAAGTAATAGCTTTAATGTCTGAATTTACGTGGAATAAATTCAAACTCATTTCTTATTCATTATAGCAGCATTTAATTATTCCTTTAATGCATGTTTGTTTCGAGGCTTGCAATATAAAGTATTTTTAGTTTCTTAAATACGATTTATTATGCTTTTTATACCTGTACTTTTCAACTGGTAGATACTAGAATTTTGAATAAGTAATTTGAATCTCCAATTTAAGTTCAGCTAAATAATGACTTTTGTTTAAGAGCATACCATTATTATTTCTTTTTAAAATAAATGTTCTTAGTAGTAATTACTTTAAAAAATGAAAACGGAACATTTGACCTAGAAATGGATGACATGAAATAGCACGTGCAAATTTCATGTCGCTAACGTTCACCAATTTGGAGGCATTCTTACGAAGAAAGAGAAAAACTCTTTCTCTGCTATAATATGGATTCAAAGTTTAGATATGTTTTGAAAATTAATATTTGATTATTAATCTAATAATTATTCAATAAGTTTAAAAACAATACTTCCATGCATGCAAATGATTGTTTTAACGTTAACCGTACTAAATGAAAATGTTATATACGTATTTTATTATTTTATCAATTCAATGAAACATTGCGAATTAGCCTTCCTTGAAAAGTATTAAATTGTGCATCATTTTTTAAACATTATAAATAACTTACGAAATATATAAGCTCTTGAAGACTTTTTAAAATTAGTTGGTACTGTCTGTAATTGTTTACAGAAGCTATGAGATTTATCACTCTTTTTACTCATATTATTTTATTCTAAAAATAAATTTGATGACAATTAGAGGATTTGTATCTGATAATATTTTAGGCAGAAAGTATTTTTTAATTTAATAATTTTATTGATATTTGAAAAGGAGTTTGTGATGTTGATTTAATTTATGAATAGAATAACCTTCATTATGTTATATACTGTCACCTTTAGTGACCAACTGTTTCGGCGGGATTATTAATTAAGTTTAGTTGATGTAAAACTTAAAATCTGGAGGCACCACAAGTATGAGGATGAAAAGCATCCAGTATGACGGTTGCTTCTCGCTTTTCTAGCGGATACTGAAATGTTGTATGGTCGGTTGCTCCCTATAGATGACGGGACGTATCTCCTATGGCAAGGATTGTATTGTAGCTGGTGATGGACTCAATCGTA
The DNA here is from genome assembly GCA_026543055.1 of Argiope trifasciata. Lineage (NCBI taxonomy): Eukaryota > Metazoa > Arthropoda > Arachnida > Araneae > Araneidae > Argiope > Argiope trifasciata. The sequence continues at coordinate 7,583,037 of JAPMOQ010033694.1, forward strand.
GTTCCGCCTACGCTATCGCGATTTTTCGATCATTCAAAATTTTCCACGTTCCTTCGCATGGTTCAGTTTAGTTATATTAACGTCCCATTTTTGAAGCACCTCTAGGGATATTTTGGGACAGACTTCGTAATTTGGAACCGTGGTCATGCGACGAGGATGACCCCTGAGCTGGCACCCTCCTTTCTCTTCACACCACACCATAAGGAGAGCGTAAGGTCTGGCAGATTTAATGTGCAACATACCCCCTTACACGATGGTCCTTCGTGGAATCCCATCTCGAAACTGAAACCCTCCAGTTCCGAAGTCGGAACTTTACCTCCAAGCCACCGCGGGCCCGCATTTTTCATAAAATACCCTCTTGACACCCGTCCCAGAAAATATTTTAGGCGTTAAATTGCGACAGAAAGCAAATCTATGTTATTTTAGCAGTCTTACGTATTTTATATTAATTGAAGATATAAGTCATTCTAATAGGGACAATTCTCATAACAACAAAGTGTAGTTAAAAAGATTACTGTCTGGATAATGTCTTCTAACTTTCTGTTAAGTTTCTTCTCATTTAAATTACACAGATACTAAATAGAATGTTTCCCTTAATTTTCAACAAGGGAAGGACCATGTGGCTTAGCGGTAAGGTTTTGGTGGAGGAGGGTGCGAGACCGGAAACCACTAATTATACTAAGGACTTTGAGCATTTAAAATCTGACATCGGGCATGAAACGTCCTCCCTTTGGTGTGATCTGAAACTTTGGACAGGGAACTGTCAGATCAACTGTTGTTATCATAATCTGACCGCGTTTAAAAGGTACGAGATTCATCTCATATTAGCTTTAAGGTTGCTTCTAACCCGGTTGTTAATTTATCTGAAAATCTGCTACAAGAGAAAACAAATCAGTTATTTTAAGGAGAAAATGAAAAAGGTTTAATTTTTTTATTTACTAAAATTCAGAAAAAAAAGATGAACAATAAAGTTGGTATAATTAAAAATATTATTTTCAAAGTTTTGAAATGGAATAAAAGTTTTGAGCAATAATATTTTCTATAACTATCTTCGAAAGTCACTACTGTATCACTTAATTTTTAATTAATTGATACTCTAATTAAAATTTCAAAAATAGCTCTGACATGTACACTCTCTACATGTACACAATTTTCTATCCTTCAAAGTATGCTTATGCCAAATTTAGTAGCTCTTAAGTCATAAAAGCTGTGCGGTGTTACGCCAATGTCCCCCCTTCGAACTTTTAACATACGTTGAGAAGTGTTTAAAATTTTGCTTAAATATACCGAGGTAGTATGAATGAGTATTTTAAAGACAATAAAAGGGGAAATTGTAAATCTATTTTTGAAACAGTGGCAATTTATTTTGTTAGAGCAAAATTTCGGAGAAAATTATTATGAAATTTATGAAGAGTATGTGCATGTTATAAATAAAATTTTCATGCATTTTGAACTCTAATGTAACAAAATATTCTGTAAGCAATAATGTGAATAATTATGAATTCATATGAAGGGCAAATTTTTTTGTTCTATAATTTTTTAATGATATCATTCCTTAGATTTAGAAAAAAATTAGAACATTTTTGGAATGGAAAAAAATTAAATCATTCATTTTAACTCCTACGGCTTTTTAATAATAATACAGAATGTGTGTTTTAAACAAGATATTGGAAAAGGAATGCTATTTACTGTCTATCATATTAGATGAAAAATTTAGGAATTATGTTAGAGCTTGCTTTTAGAAAAAAGGTTTCCTTTTAATATTTAAACACTCTCTTTTCTGTTTTTGTGCTAAATAATTGTTAAGTTTAATAAAAATTTAATTTTGGCAGTTTTTGGCACATTTTCTCTTTTTACTTTATAATGAAACCTTTTTCTGAAGCAATTAAAAAAATCATTTCTTACTTTTGTAGGATTTTTCAAGTGATGGTTATGAAGTAAATGAATAAATGGAATAGTGTTGGTGTTTATGGAATTCTGTTTAATATTTTACTGTAATATATTTCATTCTTTTGACTTTGTTTATTGGTTTAGGATTGGTTACCAATCATATTAATAACACATTCGAGTTCCTATGATTATTAAGTTTGTTTTCATTTAAATTTGAAAAGGTGAAATAAATATGTTTTTCAAATATTTCTAAATTCGAAACTCTAGTAATTTAAAATATAGATAGAAAATTGAATAATTCTCAAATATAATGTTTTTTATTCTTTTTTGGTAAAAGGATTGAATAAATTATTTAATAAAATTGAACAGAATATGTATTAAGAAGTGACGAATGTTAAACATAAAACATTTTACTTGTCTATTGTCAGATTCACCTAAAAGATCTTAGTTTAACGCCTT